>JAQFYZ010000672.1:0-35978 GCA_034695085.1 Cylindroiulus punctatus | reverse complement strand
TTTTCATTTATATTAGATTTGCATCATTATGTGAGCTTTATAGCGGACCTCCCTTAAATAATTATACAGCAAATTTTATATATAAAAATATATATATAATATTATATATAATAATAAATATATATGTGTATTATAAACTGTAAATAAACAGTGATATTGCAATTTTTTGGGAGGGAATTTGTCGCGCGATAAATGTTGCGTTGTTTTCAATCCCAAAGTAAATAAATTTTGAACATGACCAGTGTCAAGTTTGCCAAATTTTATCATAAAAAAGCGATGGGCAAGCACGAGCGTATGTTGACATCCACGTTTTGTTTTGGTGACAACACCAGATAGCTTTAAAGATCATTTGACACCTGATTATTTGTTCAAGGTTTAAATGAGGAATCTGAATGAATTGTATGGCTCACGATTTAATGGAACATGCATGAAGGCGTTAACCACAAACAAGATGATGTACAGTTTGCCAAATTGAATTTAAAATTGTATAGTTTTTTTTTGCGAATGTCAAAAGAATATGGTGTAAATATTAATGCCAAATGTATGTTTTAAACATGCATGTATACAGTATAAGTTAAATACAATGCATGTACACAAATATTGACAGTAAACATGTAAGTACAGATGTGTACTGCACATGTAGTGCTTCTAAATGTTTGATTTTATGTGTTGGGTAGCAGCCATACATGTATATAAATCCGCTTAATGTTAATTGAAGGTTATCCCTGGTAGAGCCTCTGAATAAGGTTGATTCGATATACGGACTTTAGGCTTGCAGTATTATCTTTTTGGGTTTCTTTTTCAAGAGATATACTGTACGTGTATACAAGTGATACCTTATAAAATACGAGTTCCGTGAAGCATTTCACTGTGATATCTGCCATAAAACGAGGTTGATTCTTTGTATAGGCTAATAATCACTGTATATTTTAATTTTCTTTTTGATCGAATGCATTTCGGTTGCCATATTTTTTTCACTATCCGACAATTTGTATACTTAATTTTTATGGGGGGATTTCCGAATTAATTCATAATTTATAATAATTTATTTCAGCTCTGGCTGTGGTTTTATTGCCACTAGATGCATTCTTGTTGAATTAATTGCATGTATTAATCAAATTCATTTCAGCGAACCTGTCTATGCGTTTCCAATTAAATAACAAAAAATCTACAGTTGGAAGCCAATTTTTTTATCGTGTGTAGGCAAAAATATGCTCGTATACATGTAGTCTCAGGAGTTGAGCGTTGAAAACAGACTAGTTTTATTTTATGCATGGTCTGTTATGTAGGTCGAGGTTTCAGTGGGGAAAGAAATTTGCTCGTATAGTTACTCGCAAAAAAGTAGTTGAACATCATATAATAATACACCAAATCGACCTTATCTTTAACCTTACGTCCATCCACTTGTACAGTATTATTGTTCTTAAACTTTTTTAAAAATGCATTTGTTTGACGGTTTGTTGCTCGATTTCACTTGATTCGCAAAAGATCTTCAAAATACCGAATGCAACATTTTCGAAATCGTGCGAATGAGGTTCAGTTGTTTTATGGATTTCGTTGCATTTTATTCAATTTTCTTTACGAAAAAACATTTTCGTAACAAAGGTTGACCCTTACAACATGTACATGTACACTGTAGATGCACGTACATGTATACGTTAATTTAAACGCTCGTTTTTTAGGCCTAGTTTTGAAAAACGAAAGTTAACGATCGCGCTTTTAATAAACTTTATATAACGTTCGTGCATGTTTTTGTGTTTAAACTAACGTAACACAACCTAAACTGACCTAAAAATTTCTTTATTTAGCGGCCCATGCATCCCCAAGGCAATCACTGCTAGCGTACTAGCCGTTAGGAGAGGCCCACTTTCTCATAGTTTAGAGTGGGGACAAATATTGGGATAAAATCCATCGTTCAGTTATGGGAAAAAACATTGTACGACATTTTCTTTTGAAAACTAGCTTTTACTTGACTAACTTGCATCATTTATGCTTACATTTTCATGAACATTTTTCTGAATTCGAAGTTTTTTTCTATCATCACTGGGGGGAGGGGACTGAAATCATGAAAATGTGATATTATACGCTTGTAATACATGTATTTGAATATACCCCAAGGACCAAGTCGTTGTTTCACGAAATTTGCAAAATATCAAATGTTTCGCAGAAATTGTGTTTCAAGTACACTATAATACCAAATTGTAAAAGACTTTTGGAAATTTGGAGTGTCGTTTTATAGAGGTTGCAAATTTCCCGAACCAAAATTTTCACAGAATCAAGTCCAGGGAAACTTTAGCCGCTATAAATAGCTCGTTTAATAGCATCAAAGTCTTGGAATTGACTCCGTATCAGTTATGTTTCGTCTGAAAATTGGGCTTTGAAATTTATTCCAGAGCTGTTTTCGAAATGGCTGAAACGTGTATAACCACTCAAAATGGAAATGCCAACCCTTCCACCCCTTGTATAAATATCATCGTGCTTAAATTTAATACGATGTCCTTCATCCCTTGAGCAGCCTGGCCTTGCTCTTTTGACCAAACAATGCAATTTATAACTTTTCCAATTTGAATGTAAAAGGTGCGTGCGCGTACGTGCTTGGTTATCATAAATATCACTGTCCAGACCGGGCGTCTTGTTTTGCATTTGCATGGATTCAGTTTTCCTACAGCCCATCGTGGCATGATCTGCACTGGCAACCCTGATCCCTCTTTTGTTTTTCCAATATTTTTTCCCTTTACCTCATATTATGATCTACAGGTGTGCGCAGTTAAACCAATGGGATTTTCCCATTGGCCTTCACTCTGGTCACAAGTGCTATTTCTCTCTCTCTTGTTTACCTGGCAGCATCAAATCCTTCAAATGTTAATAGCACGAATAGGATGCATATTTTAAATTTAATTGCAAAAACTCGAGCCGAATCCTGTTGAGAATAATTATAAAAGCAGACATGATATAAACTTGAATTCAATTAAAGCTTTGAACCTCTAATTAGCAACCGCCGTCCTGTGCACACAAAATTGCTTCATGACAGAGGCCCGTTTTGGGCCCGGAGCTCGACAAATTCGACGTCACCCATCAACTGGCAGAAACATTTGTCCGTAACCTGACAGTGTAGATTGTGACATGAAACTGACATTGTGACATAGCATTGGTGTGTGAGCATTAATTACCACTCTCATGTAACATTAACTTACTCTCTGCAATGGCAGGTTACGGACAAATATGTGTATGCCTTTGCCTAGAGTTGTGAAATTTCCTATTTTCTGAAATTTAAAATACGAAATTGTGAAAATTAGAGCGGGATGTTGTAATGGTCTAATGAACTGGTTTAAACTGCGAAGTATGGCTTTCCCTTTCACCTGAAATTGACAGAAACAGAAATTTATGGTAACTCCTTACGTTTTCACATCTCAGTGGCGGATCCAGGGTGGGGTTCCAGGGGTCAGAACCCCGTTTGGAAAAATAAAAAATTTACACTAGATAGATTGGAACCAAAAAATAAAAATTCATGCTAGATAGAATGGTTAATATATTTTGCAAAAAAGTGAACTGATTTTGCAAATGTTTTGCAAAAAAATGCAAAAAAGTAAACTGGTTTTGCAAATTTTTTGCAAAAAAAGATGCAAAAAGTCAGCAAAGTAGCAAAAGCTGCCTTTTGCAATAATTTTGAAAAGAAATGTAAAAAATTGAGCTGGTTTTGCAAAAAATTTTTCAAACAATGAACAACAAAAATGAAAAATGAACTAGTTTTTGCAAATATTATTTAAACATGTACATGTATATTTAGGCCTCCATATACATGCATGTGCTCACTGCAGACTTGAAAAGAGGTCATGTCACGTCATAAATTACCGTTTCGATTATATAAAGGTCGAATTTTGGTGACGGACCCCGTTTGAAAAAAAAGCTGGATCCGCCCCTGCATCTTATACATGTTCAGTCTAATTATCCAATCCCATGGCTGCTGATTTGCAAACTTTTTAAAATATTATTTATTCGCAGTCAATTTTGCCTAAGGCACAACGTTTCGGTCAGTGAAGACCCTCTTCAGGTGCTGATAAAATGACAAAAAGACCGAAATAAAATAATGGTGGCGTGAACCCAACTGATACAAATGCGAAAAACAAGGAAACTACACGTGGGAAATATGTATAAAAGTTATACAAAACTTTAAGGAAAATTATACGCAAAAAATGTATAAGAACAAATTAAATTTTGAAAGCCGAAAACATAAAAAATCGGTGAAGAAACGGGCATGGGTTTTGTACGTACGAGTGTTAGGTTAAATAATAGAAATTTTCGATTATTTAAAGGAAAACGTGCGCGTAACGCAAGTTATTGAGTTAATGTAGAATAAAAATTCTATTAATAACAATGTATTACATTCACAAAATAAATGGTGACTAATTTCTGAAGATTGCCTGAATTTTCCAGGTTTTTCAGTGTAGCTATTTATATTTTCCAATTTCAAACAAATATATATCTTAATTTTCATAAGTTTATTGTCAAAAACTCCTTAGTTTAAGGAGTTTGAGAATTATGATGATCAAACAAAAAATATAATCTGGCAATACTGAAAAATTCCAGATTGCAATTCAAATTTTTTAAATGTCAGGTTTTTCAGGTATATACATGTAGGTAGTTACTGAAATCTGCTCAATTGAATCAAAACACAGCTCAAAAGCTGTATGAAAATCAAACTGGGTAATTTTGATATTTGTCAATGTGCAAGTTTTTAATATTGATTTGAAAAAAAAGTACTGTGCAAGTACATGTACTGTGCAAGTACATGTACTGCATGTCGTTTTAAATGACGACGTAAAAAACACGAAGAACATGCAGGTATAATAATGCATGTATATCATAAATTCAAAATTTGTACATTTATTGCAAATGAATAAATATCGGGGGATATCGACAATTTGAAATGCAAATAGTCATGTTAGTTAACGAGTGAATAGGGCAAAAGGAGGCTAGTTGATATAAAATTCAGAGGAAATGTATTTACATGTAAAAAGTTTTCGTTCAGCTAGACTTGATTTGTTAATAATTCTATTTTTAGCGCAGGGCTTGGTTCTATGACGTCAATCCTTTGTCAAAGCAATTAAATGCATACCCACTTATACCCATGACGTGATTGTACTAGACGAGGAAAATGAACTGAAATTTTTTTTTGTCTTCCTCGCCTATACGATGACTTCACATTTGTGTGACAGCTTCTATGCACAATAGTGTTTAGAAAATTCTGGTAATCCCATTGGTTGCCTGAACGCATCCCTTGAATTTGCATTGTTTAAATGGAAATGCGTGTACACTGAACGTGAAATCTAAGGAGGTATTCATGGTCACGCAACAGGAAACTACAATTGCGAACACTGTCAGTTGTAACACTGAAATTTACTAAAACAGAAATTACAAATTCGAGTGAATCACTTTTCAGAACAGAAGCTCTTGGGCCGATTTTATGGGAGCGAAATTGAACTTCCTCAAAACTAATTTTAATTAAGCACGCATGATCATACATGTAACATAATTAAAGACCGTTGAAAGAAACAATGTTAAATTGCAACAAGTCGCGAACAGAGAAAATTCATATTAAGTCCAAGAAAAGAAATATATAAATTGCCCATTTTATTTGGCATAAAAGTGAGATAAACTTTTTGGAAAAAGAAATTTAGCACTAGAATATTGTTTTCCTATACTACACAATATGCCCTGCTCCCGCCATAGACTATGAGAAAGTGGGCTACACTTTAATGGTATGTAGACTAGCAGTGATTGCCTGGCGGTGAAATGTGAAATCATGTGAAACTGAATCAAATGTGCAATTAAAGCTTTATTAACCATAACTAGAATTTCACTGAATATACAGTGGATTCTGGCCACTTGGGCCACTGCTTGATCTGAGTGGCAGTTTATTTGTATTTCCTGCAGACTAACTGAAAAAAATCTTGAGAAGTTATCAAATGCAAAACCACCTCAAGGGATAAATGCAGATCTGCCTTTAAAATACAAAATAGTAGATTATGAACATGCTGTTATGTACATATCCCAGTTATTTACAGGTTTCAATTAGGGTGCTAATAAAAAATCGACAAGAGTTAACCTTTCCAGCTCACACATTGGCAGTGATGTATAGAAAATGAAAAAAAAACTAAATTGTTGATGCACTTTCTAAATGGATGGGTTGCTCCGCATTTCTCACTGCGAATTATTATATTCAGAGAATGGCACACGAGTGATTGTTTTGCTTATGCTTCAAGTTTTCATCTACGTCGGATTTCGTAGAAAAAAACCTTTTAAAAAATATGCAAAAGAATATTGTTAAATGTTAACGAATCATTAACCACGATATTTGTATTAGAAAACACTTACTGTTTTGTCCTTAATAATGACGACGACAAAGTTTTCATCCGAACAACTTCAGCTGAACTTTCTTTTCCAGACTCACTAGAGCTAACATCAGCAAAGTTTTCCTTTGATTCAAAGTCGGAGTTGCTTTCACCAGAATACAACACCAGTTGCCCCTGTATCTCCTCCAAGTTATCCTCCATCATCGAATCCCTCAATTCTTCAATCGTTGACAAATTGAGCAAAGAATCTCTATTTTCTCCATAGGCTTCTGATTCGGGTAACATCTAGAAAATTATCCCAATCCTGTTTAAAAATACTCACAAAAATGCGCACACAATCATTTAATCAGAAGCGCACTAAACGAACCTGGTGTTCGTTAATTTGAGGAGCTATTTTGGACTTCTTGCATGGGACCCCACATTGATGAGACTTTAACATTTCTCTCATGGGAAAAAGTGTGTCTTTCATTGGACAGTCTGAAGGATTCTCCTAAATTACAGTGAAATGGTTTAGTTTCTGTTCATCGACGATCAAATATTATTAAATTATTACGAGTCACACATGCCTGGGCCAATGCTTCCAATTTTCGTTTTTGACTAAGCTGAGAAAGCGACTCCATTCTCTGTTTCCTAATAGCTGCACGACGTAATGGTCTCTTGGCACTACTTTCTTTACGCAACGTTTGACGGAATTCGGAAAATTGGCTGTTCATTCAAAGTAGGATATGAAAATTAAATTCTGACCAAGATTGCTCTTAGCCAGACATGTAAAAATCATTGATTTATATATTTGCCTAGACCATCTTAAATTTGTAGCTTAATGTGTTTCACAAATTCATACCGTATTGAATTCCGTATGGCTTCAATCCAGGATTCACCATCCTCTGCATTGTCAGTGTAGAATAAGAGTGTTTCATCCTTGCAAGTTAGCTAAATTAGGTAATCGATGCATTGTTGCAGAAAATCATTATGGAGAAACAGCAACTGCATTCATTTTTGATAATACCAAATGAAGATGTAATCTTAATTTTGAAAACAATGCTATTAGTTACCTTGATGAGTGACCCTTGCTTCTTGCCACAGTCAAATAATGACTCTACACAGCAGTGTTTAAGGGGGAGGATACAGCAGCATGATATTGATGAAGGGCTTGTAAAATCAGACCCTCGAGCCTTGCAATACATTAGCAGGTCACTAAATAGGAAAAATATTCTTCGGTGCGATGTATTTCCCTTTCTGGATACCTACAAAACATTTAAAAAAGTGAAGCAGTCCACTGCATCAAATTGACACGTTTTTAATGCAACTAAATCTCCAGATTTGCATACTTTCATTAATGGTCCTTCCTTAATGAATCTGCGACCAGGCAGCACAATTTTCGGTTGTCCATCAATGAGACTTTTTTGAATACACAACATTTTCTGCATGTTGTCATGCTCGCGAATACATTCGTTGATATGACTGGCCACAAACTCAACTTCTTGAATTGCACCTGAAAGAGCACATCAAATTATTTAAACCTTATCAAGAACCATAACATTATTTTATGAAAAAAAGAAAATTATTTATAATATACTTTGAAGTAGTCTGAAGTCCTCAGAATCACCATCTGTGTGATGTAATAACTCACTCAGCAACAACTTGTATCTATTCAGTAAATGGGCAAGAAATTAGTATATGCCAATAAGCTAGTCCTACGCAGATGTATTTCAAAGTATGCAAACCTTGGTACTCTTTGAACGGGCGTAATTAGAAGTGAGTTTAGTTTTGTTGCAACTTCAGGGCGGGTTTCTTGACCATGCAGAAATGTTGCAAACTCTTTTCTAGATTTCTCCAATTTCTTCGGTACAGAAAAGCAAGAGCAACTTTTCATATTAGTGTGTTAAAATTCTGCTTTTAATAATGGGCCAGCCAGAAAATCAGCATTATCCACATCGAGTGAATTCAGAATATTTAACGTGAACTAATACCTGAATAAGACTTATGGCTTCCTCGAAACTATTGGCGTAAGAGCAGTACATTTTCAAGTAGGGTGCCACTTCCAAAAATGCCTTTCCTACTGACTCTCGGTGTGACTGTAGAAGCTCCAATAATTCTTGATTCACCTGGTATATGCCTTCGATTTTGCCAAACACAATGTTTAATTCTTTGGCCGACAGAAGTTGTTTGTCTTCTATCGGCTTCTTGAAAAACTATAGAAGGAGAAAGGGATATTATTCGAAATTGTGATCTCATTTTATAACTATACTGTAGGGTATACATGTAGGTCTATATGCCTTTATCAATGTATCTAATTGGTGGAGATAGGAAGTTTCTGTGGTGATGATTTCCTTCACTATTCTCGAATGCATCTTTAATTGCTGGTTCTTCATCATGTCGTCTGTAGCTTTTGCTTTCTCAGCATTGATGGCAGATAAAACTAAAATGCAACAAGTTAAAACTATCGCCACTGCTTTTCTAACAAACAAGTTCACATATGGGTTAATCGACCAAGCAGGCTTACCTTTCATTCGTGTACGAGTGGTCAAAACATTTATCTCTTGGGGAACGCCGAACTCCATAACAGAATATTGATTGATAAAACAGATATCCTCCACTGTGATTGTTCAATTATAATGAATCCAACTATTATAGATCAGAAACGCATTCAAAAGAGTGATTTGACAGTTTGCGCGTTCGCGGCATATCCGGTGTCACGTTAAATTGTTACTCGTGGGAAATGGCATGCAACGCATGCGCATAACGTTACTACTTTTTTTTCAAGCGTTTAATGGGGTTAATGCGTGAAGCATAATCGAATCTAACCTCACCAAAGCTACCCTAAACTAATCTAGCCTAACCGAACTGAAAATAATCTGAACTAAATCCAAGTTTTGACTTATAGGCTGAAAACAGGAAGCTGAGCAAATCGATTGCTCCAACGTGGTCACGTGGTACAGTCGTGTCTTGGAGGCTATTTTGATGGTAGTAAATCGAAATGAAGGCATGGATGGACGAGTAGGTGAGTTTAGCTACAAAATTACACGTTTTGTAGAGTTTATTTATTAAATGCCTCGCTGGGTACATGTAATATAAATCACTGCTATAGTAGCATCTTTTCTCCACAAATGACGCCTGTACATTTTTTGAAACACGTCTAAAACAGATAAAAAGTATACATGTACATGTACCTGTTGCACTTCATATTATCATGTACATGTACTGTTTTATTTTTTGCCAGTTAGATTTGAGAGACCCTTCACAGCTCATTCGACGTGCATTAGAAATGTTAAATTTTCTCGTTTCAAATACAGATTTAAACTATTTTAGGATCACACAGGTTGAAATTACAATCGTAAGATTTTAAAGATTTATTATCACACTTATAAAGGCTTGCAAATTGCATTTTTCTTGCAAATTTACAGCTACTGCGCGCATGTCTCTAATTTGAAATTGCATACCAGGACTTTTATTCCCGTACAGTTTGTAATTATCAAGGATTTTTTGCAAAAAGGCTCTATTTTGGAGCTTCCAATGGCCACCAAAATGGTCTAAATGTAGTAAAGTCAATACTCAACTGCTGACCTTGCAATTTCAGCTTTTTCTTGGAATATATACATTCTTGAATCCTAAGTAAACCAAGACCAAAATTTCCTTGATGACCTCGATATTTCCCTACGTTTTTGCATTCTTCATTAACGACTGATGATTCTTTGGGATCAAATTCGTCAGGGAAGTTGTCTTCAAATACCATTGGTAAAAGCCTTTTGCGCACAACACCAGTGTGATGAACCCGTGCAGTTAATTCTTGTCCGATATAGCACCCTTTGTGAAAACTAACACCATGTAAATAATCCAAGTTACATTCCAGAGGAAAACAATCCGCAGGTGGCAAATCAGTCACACCTTCTCCAATTCCCAATTGATAAATAAGGGTTCGATAACATTCCTCGTTGGCAGCTGTTACATTTTGGTTAACGACAACATCATTCGGAACTGCCCCTTCGCTAAGCACTAATCTCCATCCCAAATTGATAAGGCGAGGATCCTTGGTGTGTGCATGCACCTGGTCACTGTCCATTTTCACTTCTATATTAATTTCACTAACTTTTCCATTCTGGTGAGAGGGTTGATCACCTTCAAGCCACAGCATTTCAGGACGTCTGAAAATGCTCCATACACTCAACTGCCCTTCCATAGATGATATATCGACTTTCTTTCGCACTCGATATATTTTTAAATGTTTGCAAATGTCTGGCAAGACGACTGAATCGCACTCCATTAGATACGCACATTCGCAGGTTGCCAATCGCTGAGCATAAATGATTACGTCGTAAAGAACACGTCCTTGCTGATTCAACAGCATAGCATACATGCTACCTGCAAATAAGAAATTTGAGGATATAGATAATACAGTATTTAGATCAACCAAGATCAATCGATGATTCAAGTTATTAGAAACAAACTAAGTGACGTATCATCTAATACATTTATATAATCAGGACCTAGATACTCTTGGATAATGTAAATCTAACACAATATCACACATAATTTAATCAGTACTGGTACATGTATGTATTGATGACTATACCTTTATTATTGTCTTCGAAGTGGTGAATGTCATTTGTGATTATTCCTTGCATAAAATTCGCAGCATCTTTTCCAGCTATGCGAATCAACGATCGATTAGCAAGTTTTTGGTAAACGATGTCTTGCGCAGGATTACTTGCAACGCTGTATTTATTGCATCCTATTGGAAAAAGTGTCTTTGCACACCTGCATATCAAGATACATATTAATTTTTTAGCTGTACCAGAGACGGTTGAAATATCAATTTCTCAAACTAATCATTACCTCGATAACACGCTGCGGTGGCTACATATCGAATGTATTTTAACTACTCGAAACATACTTTATATCTCTGTAATAATTATGCACTGGTAAAGAAACCTTGGATCAGCCATTCAGCTATATGAACAAGCAGACGATATGGATCATGTTGCTTCAGTAGGTGAAATTTATGAGCTATCCTCCTTGCCTTGATTGAGCAAAAGCGCTTCTTCTAATTACTTTGCTATGAGGTAGTCGTCATGCTGTTTGGAATCCACTGCTCTTTTCTAGTTTATTGAATTTTTGTTGTTGGCGTGTCTTTTGTAAGTTGAAGTACTTTATATTTCTTTAGAAGTTAAAATAACATTACAGAATTCTTCCACAAAATTTATCGCATGCATTAGTTTCCTATTATCAAGTGTCTAACCGCCAGCATAACTGTGCTGCTATGGTCGGTGTTTTATTCTACGTACTTGTACTTTTTGGTTGTTCATTCATGGTACCGGTGAATCCGTTATCAGTTAAAAACAAAGATAATTCATGTGATAGGAAACATATTCATATTTATAATGAAAGTACAAGTTGTTTTCATAACACCTCGGTTGTCTTCGCTATATCAGTTGCAAATACTTCTATTACGTCACAAGCTAAGATCGGATTGTCCATTGGTCATGTTTTATCATGGTCCATGCCTGGGACGGACCAATCATGATTGTTTAGTTTACCATATACAATAGTAACACTACTACCATAGTCCCTATTGAAACTCCTTCATAATTGTATCTGGAATCGGCATAATTTCAATGAAATTTTTTTGTGTGGAAAATTTGGTAATGACAATTGCATTTTTTATTCTGCAATGTCCAGCCTAATGGAAAATAAGAATTTAAAAAATTTCTTCCAGCTGTATTAACGTGCAGAGCACATCAATAAAAGTTGTATTTTTCAAATTGATCTTGGGTTCTAATTTATGTAGAATCCAGTATCGTATGATACGGTAGTAAAGGTATTGCCAAGTTATGGCAACGTCATCTGAAGATGTTCTTCACTTGGTCAATCACGTTAGACACCAGAAGAAAGATGGTACCTTGTATGTCATGGCTGAACGTCTAGCTTGGATCATCGAGGGAAAGGATGTCTTCTCCATTAGCCATAAATTTGCTGACATTAAAAGTACATAAAATTGTACACTTGCATGGTACATTTATTTCTGAGATAATAGACATTGTTATTATTAACATTGATTCAATTTACCAATACTAACAGCACAAAAGATTTCTCCTGATGGAAAAGCTAAAGTTCAACTTCAAGTAGTATTGCACGATGGAGGAGCCTGCACGTTTCAGTTCACTAATCCAGTTGGTGCTGAGAGTCAGATTAAAGATCGTGATTATGTTAAAGAACTTCTTCAGCAACTTCTGCCAAAGTTTAAACGAGAAGTAAATAAAGAATTAGAGGAGAAAAATAGGTAAGTTTCAGTCTATCATTTATGGTGTTTGCTTGTTTATCTGAGATGATAGAAATGGAGAAAATCGCCTAGCTATCACACATAGGTGGCGTTTGCTTGTTGGCTCTGGTTGAAAAAAAAAAATTGAACTTGAAGCAGTCGGCAAATGCTACTGTTGGACGACAATGCCCATGAAGCTCATTCTATTAATATTTTTAGTTTTTTTTTCGATTTTATTCATAAACAATCTAGTAAACTAATACATGCAACCACCTGTAATCTGATGTAACCAACGACATGTCTTTCAATGTAATTATTTTTTAACAGAATGTTAGTGGAAAATCCTGATCTGTTTCAACTTTATCGTGATCTTGTGATTAGCAACGTCATCACACCAGAAGAATTTTGGGCTGATCATGCAGCTGTAAGTAATCGACAAATTCGACAGCTAATTACTTTTCTGCTGATTATTTCTGGCTGGAGAAAGTTAATTTAAGAAATACTTCATCTACCCTATATAGCAGAAGCAAAACACTACCAAAGTTAATCATGTTCAGGACATAGGGGTTTCAGGTGCCTTTCTGGTAAGTTTCGTTTTGATAAGGGTTGATTTGGTACCTGTAAATAAGAAATTTGCACATTTTTTTCATGGCTTAAAATTAAGTAGTGTACTAAACTTAATAAAGTACGATGCTTTTTGCATATGGGACTGTTTTCAAATTAAAACGCTCGATGAAAATCGCGAAATATAATGACGGCTCGAAATGGCTGTCCGTAATTGTTGTGACGTAACATTTGAGGCAGTCGCCAGCCAATATCACATGTTGCGAAATGGGAGAAGCTTGTGTCGGACGACCATTTAGAGCTTCCATGGTTGTTTCAACTTTTAAACATCTAAATGTGAGAAAATAAAAGTGACACATGATAATTTTCTTATTCATTTATCTTTTGTTCTGTAGTCTGAGGTGAAGCCCCAAGTGGATGGATGCAATGGGCTGAAATACAACCTCAATCCAGATTTGATTTATTCCATATTTAAAACATATCCGGCAGGTTTGTGTGTAGTATTATTTACCCATTTTTAATATTTAGTATGTATAAAAGTAGAGAAAGTGACATGGCCCATGGGAATGCAGGATTTTATCGTTATCATTATAAAACTTTGCTTATAGGGAAATTGAGTAAGGAAAAGTGCCAAAATGTATTTTTTTGTAGCCTTATCATGCTATTTTGAAATGCACGTGCATTGAAATCTGCATTGCCAGTGTTATTTATGTGCAATTAAATCTTTCATAACATTCCTGCAGTGAAAAGGAAACATTTGGAATATGTTCCTGATAAACTATCAGAAAGTGAGTTTTGGACGAGATTCTTCCAGTCTCATTACTTTCATCGTGACAGAATGGCAACATCTGGCAACAAAGATGTTTTTGAGGAATGTGCCAAGAACGATGAACAAGGTAAAATAGTTTTGCTGAAAATATTAGGTAAGTTTCTTTGGTTCTTTCTTGCTAACTATTCTTAATTTATTTTAATTGCATTTTTATAGATATTAAACAAGAGCTAGAAAGAGCTGCTGGTGACCCTTTAGTTGATGTTACATCTTTTGTAGATAGCTCATTAGATGAAGTAAGTATGAAAGTAAATATGAAAAGATGATTTCATGTCATAAATGTCAAATGTTGAACTGACGAAATTTCTTGCTCTAAAGGGTTATGGCCTTGGTGCCAAAGATGGTCCCAGTAGTAGCAATTCCACAAATAGAAGCCTAATACGACGGTTTAACCACCATTCCATGATGGTTCTAAAGGCAACTGAAGGAAACCAAAAAGCCAATAGTGCTGTTAATGCGTTTCTTCACCAAAGTGCTGTTAACGGTACTATAACGAATGGAATTGGCCAGCCTCAAACTGCAACAAATAAGGGAATGAATGGATGCACGTGGAGTTGCGACAGTCAACCTGCAACAAAGAAGGTAATGTGCGTTTTGTTATTATTGATTTACTAAGGGTTCATAAAAAATAAAATCTGCTTATTTAATAATTTCGTGTTTATTTCCCAGTTGTTGAGTTTTTAAAAGATAGCATGGACAGTTTCATGGCATACTATTGCATGATGAAGTAAAGTTCTAAGGTTTTTAGATTTAGTTTCAGTTTCATTGTTAGTGCTAATGTTTGTTTTCTCCAATTTAGGCAAGCACAATTCTTGTTCATTTATCATCTTATCTTTATTTTATAGTAACCTTCAATTTATTCATACCCAAGCTTTGACTTCTTGACTGATAAGTATTTAAATTCCAGGCCAAATTGAAGGAAAAGTTGCAGTACGAGGATCTAGAAAGTGTAAATAATGAACGCGGAGTTCAGCTTAATCTCCAAAGAAAGGAAAGATATCTCCATGGTCCAACACCTGCCACAAATTTAGATTATATATCGACGGAAGAATTTCTCCAATCATCTGATAAAATGAAACATGAAATTTCTTTGTGGAGCCCTGACTTAACTCGGGTTAGTGCATTGTTCTGCTTCTTCCTGATTGTTCTGACGCATGTGTTGACTGAATGCTCTGCTTTCATATTGGTGAATACATTTCAACATTTTCATTTAGGTGTTACCTACCAATATTGCTGTTAGTGTCTTACAAGAATTATCCCCTGGTGGCGCACTGATGAAAATCCATAATTCCGATGATTTTGAACGTGAGTTTTACAGCTTTCATTATCCATGAGATTTCTTAACTTCAAATTCATAAGGAATTTAAGCCTCACTTAAATACATGTATGTATATTTCATACATATAGATATATGTAATGTATATGGGATGTTTTTCAAATTTTTTTGTGAAGAATTAGCACCAAATGTTCAAGAGGAGTTGCAGCACTTGTACAGTGCACTTTGTGAATTATTGAGGCATTTCTGGTCCTGTTTCCCAGTCACTTCAAAAACGCATCAAGAAAAAGTAGGAGATTACTTCATATTTCACATGCTACTAAACGACACCGACTAAAATTCGATTGTGATTTTTGTTCTTTTAATGAAGGTAACTCGAATGCATGCAACTCTGAAAAGGTTTCAGTATGCTAAGCTGAGGCCATTTCAAGATTTACTCAGGGATCATTTTAATACAAATGTAAGTTTTCGGCTTGTCAACGCTGTCTTTTAAGAGTTAAGACCACTAATGGTATAATATCTCCTTGCAGCTTACAGGTCATATGACTGAAATGTTGGAAGCAGCCAATGCCAAATTCCTCAACTGGCAAACAAAACGAGTCAATCTCAAGTTATGACCACAAGCCACTGCTCCGCTGGACTACTGTACATAGTAAATTAAGGTGATTCGTAAACGTTTTTCTTGAATAGTTGCCTTTACTTCGTATTTGTGAAAGTCTCCTCGTATACTCCATTTATCTCGTTGAATATTTGCTTATCAGATAAATGACAGTATGATCTGGAACCTGTAGCACAAGGTGATGTTGTGATCATAGTGATAGTTCCTTCAGCTATCTCAATACTGGTGGTTGGTTGCCATGCAATTGCATTTTTATAATAATGAATATGCATTTCTGGAAAACAAATCAGCAGATTTTTTTATCAAGTATTTTGTATTTCATAAAACCATTACAATCGTGTTTTGGAGGTCAGTAATGTGTATTTTGGACAGCTGCATACCCTAAGCTTTAATTGGGTTAAAAAAAAGAACATGGTTCTTTCAGCAAAAGTAGGGGAGAGCAGAAGGAATATTATGTGAACGCCATGACCACTGGAGGTTGCACGCCCTTGAGCTTACTGTGTTACAACTCAATCCTTACTTATGTTCAAGTTTGTTTCACAATGCTCAAGCTTCAGTCTTTGCAAGCTACTGAATTGTGTAATTACTGTAGGGTTTAATTATTGCATATAGTACAGGCATACCACGTTATATGTCCCCTTTGCTCATACATCGGCCTGAAATTGCCACTGTTATATGTCGCTGTTAAAATCGAACATATACATGTTGATGTAACGAAAACGGTAAAAAGCCAATGCTTCGCTTTATGTCGATTTTTTTTCACGTCACCTGCCTGGTATGCCTGTATATTGAAACAAACCTCTAAATTTTCAAAAACACTAAAGCAATGTTATGAAAACATAACCGATAGTGTACATAATGACAAACTCGAATTTTAAGTGTTTATTGGTGGTTTACATACCCTTTATGCTTTAGTGTGTGCACCAACAACTATGAATTTTCAAGCATCGTGGATGCATCATGATTCACGAATTTGCCTTCGATAAGTTTATTTCGTATCTCACCATTTGGGATTTGTTAGCAAAACACAATGTTACATTCATTGTTTATTGGATCTGCAACGCATAACAACTTATGAAAAAGGGAATTATTTAAACAATACATTTTTACAATTTCAAGTCTTCAGTGTTTATGCCACGAAAAATTCGTACAGAACCATTTTCTAATTTTATGGACATACTGCATTTATTAATATATGCAATGTATATGCAATGAAAATTTTTTTCATTGAATGATAGCTAGAATTTGCAGTATACTGTATTTTGACATGAAGTTGCAGGAAGTATGAAACCTAGTTGTAGGGAAACTTGAAGCTAGTTGGTCTGGTCTTTTCTTTGTATTTATATTTTATTGTGAAAGCATATCAAAGAAAGATAGTTTCATTCTCAGACTACATTTTTAGACATCATATTGATAATTTAAGTCACTCTGGAATAATTCCTGCATATTGATGCATGATCACGAAACATTTTATATTATACCAACAAGAAAATGCGCAATTTTGTAACAAGGCAGTTTTGGTCTTATCCTGATGTTACTGAGACTGATTGACCTGTAGAACTCCTAATGCCTTAAGTTCACACCATGAACGGGATGTTATGGTGAACCCTTTCTAAACATCTCTGTTTTGGATAGCCAGTTCGTAAAATATTGTAGCAGTGCCAAATTTAAATGTCTAACCACTTGAATTGCACCCTTTAATATATTACACGAATTAATCTGGGTTTACATGCACACTTATTTGTAAGAGATGCTGCCCTTCACTTTTTTTAAATTTAGTTTGCGGAATTACTTTGCGCCCTTGTCATTGCACCTTTGTCGCCCTTTAACATATTGCACGAATTAATCAGGGGTTTACGTGCACACTTATTTGTACGAGACGATGTCCTTCATTTTTTAAATAATTGGCGCCCTTGTCATCATTTCGCATCATGAAGAAATATGCCCATTACATCTTATATGAAATTTAATTCTCAAGGCATAGGCCTCCAGTCTTTGAGTGAATTAGATAAGCTTATTTGAGTGGCAAATCAAATGAAGTGACTTAGAACGATAGCAAGTAGTATGACAAACATTACAGCAAATCGAAGTTTCCTATTACATGCTTTTTTCACAAGTTGATAATAAAAGTGAGTTTTGTATTTCCATGCATTGTATTGTATGCGTTTTAGAAAAGTTTGCCCTAAAGCTTGATGTAATCTACATTGTATGTACTATATGTCCATGCAAGTTCGTAAAATGTATAGGAGTTCAAAAGTAACAAAAACTCAGTCACGTTCTGGGCATGTTTTAAGTAGACGATAAGACTTTATCCAGTCATGTTAAATTACATTGACATACATTGTTTTACAAAAAAGGACTGCTCACATCACGTTCCAAATTCAAATAAACATGAATTGCCATGCCCACTGCTCATCAGATATTTCATGTAATGCTTTTTTAAATATGGTTTTCACTATTAACGAATAAAAATTGGTTTAGGATAACGCCACATCACTTAAGTTACATCGGACTTGTGCTTGTTAGCTGGCCGATTTCAGTGAGTGTCCTTGCGACGAATTCCAGCCAGATATTGTAAAGTAGTAACAAAACAGATGCAGTGCTTGTATCATTCTGGAATTCCATTTGGCAATTCTTCTGGTTTAACTGTCGGATCGAGACCATGTCGTTTCATCATTATGGCAATGTCAAAAAGATAATCGAAACACTCGCACCTGAAATGAATTGAGCAGGAATATGATAAACACAAGTATAAATTAAGACGTCTAATTACATCACGACTTTTGAAGCAACTTCTTATGAGATTTACAGCTTGAGCAGATTTAATTTACATACATGGCTTTAGTTTCTTTCCAGTTATCACCCCACACATAGAAGCCATGACGTCGCACTAGTACTGCACAACTTTCGGGATATTCATCCATAGCTTGGGCCATGCGTTCCTAAATATTAAACACCATGAAGACAACGCCATTATGGAAAAACTCCCAATGCTCGAAATATGGTAAAGTATTTACTTTCAGATCCTTTTCCTCCGGTGTGTTTTCCACTATGGGCACCACCAGGTCTTCATTATAATAATAATTCCTCTTAAGTTTATCGTTCTTAATACCTTTTATCATCTCTTGGTGGGTTATTTTAAATTCTTTGCCGGGATAAAGTAAAGTGACCATAACTGCTGCTTTTGAATGGCTATGCATTACCGCTCCAGCTCCTGTATTTGGCAAATGGTTTCAGTAGACATTGTAGTAACAAAACTAGTGAACATATTTGAAACCAATTCTTACTCTCACCTCGTTTAACGTATGCATTCATAAATAAAGGCGTGCATTGACTTTTCTTTAACTTTTTCTCAGGTGGTGGACAGTCAATATCATTTTCGGCAATGTCTTGGATGAAGAGATCCTCCGGTTTGAGGCGTTCCTTTTGAACTCCAGATGGAGCTATGTAAATTTCATCTCTTATGAAAAGAATCACATTTCGATTTTTGCGTGAGTATACAGTACATTATGCTTATTCTCCGATAAAGAAATAATTTAGTTTATGATATCCAAACCCTCTTTTAATGCTAATCCCTCCTCCTGTTCCCGTCACCCATCCATGCTTGTAGAAAATTCTGCATAGCTCAGGTATCAAATTGCAGGGATGTTCAGGATCATCTGAATGCTGGGAAAACATTGTAAATGTATAGCAAGTAAGCATTTCCAAGAAACGTGGCTTTGAATTTATAAGACTTGTACGCTGAAACCCTGCATGTGCAAATGTATACCTATAACCAAGCAGTTGTTATTGCATATCAAATATTCAAGAGATGATATCTTTATTTGCATTAGACTAGGGAATTGGGCACAATACTATACAGTATACACTGTGTATGGACAAGTGTATCACTCAAGTGGTAACCAAGAGTACCCCTATTGGAACTTCTGTAAATCGCAAATTTTGCAACGTGCCAAACTATGCATGTCGACACTGGTTCATTTCCATGTGAAACATGATCACTTTTTCATTGCTGCATCGGCCTACAGTACATGCACTGCAGGGTTAAAATTAAGTTTTGAACTTGGCTCATTTTTGCAATATTAGATACCGCTATAATCAAAAAACAATCGGATGAAAACATTCCCGACAGATAATAAGGACGACTACTGATGCATATAATATGGGTAGTAGTACAACAACCAGTGGACATGCTAGCATGAAAGATCTTTCCGTGCGTCTTCATTCTCTCCTTGCATTTCAAATTTCATTTTGAAAAACTAAAATATTAGCCCACCTTTCGTGTGCGACTAACCGTAAACGCGGCGCTAGCATGGCTACCTGTACCAGTACTCAAATCCATTTCAAAGTACAGAAGTACTTGAATACGTTATGGCGAGGGATTTAAAAATGTCTGCTCACCAACAAGGGCAATTCATAAATGACCCTATTTTGACCCGAGGCTCATATACACCAGAAATTTTGAAAGTTAATAATTATACATGTACGTCAAAAATCCGTCGATAACTTGATGTCACATTTCCGTATAAAATGACTTCCAATTACATTGCATTTTATTGCCAATGGTATCGTTTATCGAAGTTGTTTTTATACGTGCCAGGGGGCGTTTAAGTATTGTCATCATCTGGGTGGGGGAGTGGAGGGTGTGAAGATTATAGTTCCAAAATGAGCGGGAAGGGGTGGTAAAATGATAATGCTATCACTGCTGTTCTAAAAGTGTCGCCTGTTGCGATTTTTCCTGAAAATTGTGCTTTTGTGTGAATATGAAATCCATCACTAATGCTCAGATTTTGATAATAATATTTTTCACAATTTGAATTTTTTTTTCCGATCAGTGATGAAGGGTATGAAAGACTGAAAGTATCCACGAATGCTACTTGCTGAACACCATTAAAAATGTGATGACAATATTTGAACGTCTCCACGCAACCAAAATTTAGTCACAAGTGTGGCGGATGAAATTAAAATTCGCCACACCAAGTAAAAATTCATAAATGAAAAAAGAAATAAAAATGCACGTATCACTGAAGCGATGCAAATGGAGGGATGTTTTATTTGGATAGACACAATATGGAAATTCCAAAGTCCCAAAATGCGTAAAAAAATGATTTACAAATAACATCACCATAGTATAAGCATTGTTTTACGTTTTTAGTTTTACTTTGCGTGTTTATAGGTTTGTTTTCATTTTCCTTACAGCAAGTTGTTTACGAGTAAACACCCTTTTATTTATTGCATTTTTCTTGGGCCTGTTGATGGGGAAAATTGCCAGCATCCTTTTCCACCAGTGCGCTGATTCTACACCCAATTAATTGCTGTCAACCTGCAGGCTATAATTTCAACCCTGAACCAAGGTGAAACAATGAAAATCGCTCGAGGGTACTGTTTAATGTAGTTCAAGTGGGGCACACGTTTTTTATACCAGAGGCACAGAATTTTGCGACCCAACGAACAGGTCAATTTAAAAATTCTCAGAGGGCAGAGCTAAGGTGAGCGTCGTAAAACAATTAGGATAAAGAAGATGGAAGGCAATATGCCAGGCAGGGGCAAATAGTGGTTCGCTCCCCTTTTCTTTACCTACTGGGCTTCCTAGAATTTTTCAAAAACATGTTGAAAGTTCAGATCTTTCGTGATCCAGGTTAGACGATGGACAAAAAAATGTGGGTTTCCGTTGCCAGGAACTTAATTATCAATGATGCGAAACTAATTGGCTTTCGGGGATGGAAGTCAAATCTATATTTCTGTATTGGAGATAAGAAACATGTAATAAGAAGCAAAAAAGTCGGTGGATAAACTAGTCCTGTTATCTTTTTTTTGGAAGCTGCCGTCTACGCTCTATAGCACACATTTACTCTCCTGTCGGGCTTCAGTAAGTCAAGTTTGCTGATGACAAAAGCATCATTTCTTGGTTTTAGATTTTAGTTTGCTTGAAATACTGCCCTGTTCATCTTGTTTTCGCGCTTTTGCATTTCCCTCCAGAATCTCTTCAGCTGTCGCCATTTTTGATTCTAGAATCTCGCGTGTTTTCGTCAGTTTTCCAGAATTTTTAAAAAAAAAGAAAACGTTCCATTCTTTTTTTCCGCGATTTTCGAATGCGACAAAATGGCGGCCATCACTATTGGACGTAGTTTTTGGATCTACATGTAGCAGGTAATTATTTTGCGTATTACGACTGTGTGACACTAAAATT
This sequence comes from Cylindroiulus punctatus, assembly GCA_034695085.1. Classification (NCBI taxonomy): domain Eukaryota; kingdom Metazoa; phylum Arthropoda; class Diplopoda; order Julida; family Julidae; genus Cylindroiulus; species Cylindroiulus punctatus. The sequence continues at coordinate 13,891 of JAQFYZ010000672.1, read as the reverse complement.
CAACAAAAAATCGTTAACAGCACTAGTTTTCTGTAGTGATGTTTTTTTTCCTCACCTCTGGGATAACTCGAAGATATACCGTTCAACAAAAAGGGAAGAGGTTGGCATCTCGTCAAATTGCGTGCATCGGTCCATGGGAAGAAACTTCAAAAAAGTGAAATTATAAGTGCGAGTCAGCGAGTCATACCTACTCAATTTGGGGGATTCACCTGAGAACAGCAATGGCACCGTTGCGAATCAACCTCGAAGAAAACACCACCGTGCAACCGCCTAAGGCCAGGTCCATTAGAGCGACGCATTTTCCGTCCAGCATTATTGGCCCTCTTCAAGGCTGCAACACCAACTACACTCCGAGAACTCTTCAGTGGCGCATCGACACCGAGCAAATGATGCAAACTCCTCAACTGCATTCTGCGGGGAATGTTGCATTTGATAACAACCCGAAACACCCTTACAGCAAGACCGGATCATTTGAGAATGGAAACTCCAGATTCGTCCCATCCTTGGCACGCTGTGGGCCATCTGGGCTGTCCTGCTGTCCACAAAGAGTCCACATTGCAACGAGCGTGAGAAGCCATCAGCAATTCCCATCAAGTTGTGGCACTGCGCAACAACCACGCATATCTAATGAACTGCCAATTAACCGTGGGAATCAGAAACCCGTTCTGGGTCGAAGCACAACTCATCTGGGGGGCACCAACGCAATGCCCAAATTTTCGCCGATGCAGGGCCTTCCAGTCCTTCCAGGGTGCAATGCTGGAATCCTAAATGCTTCTAAGAAACTTGTTGCACATCCACCGATTTGGAGGCAAGCGGTCCACGATGGAGCTGCGGATGTTGACCAAAACGGAAATTCCTCCGTGCAGAGCGGGGCAGCTGCTGCTGTGAGGAATCTGGCATCAGTAGGATTGCAAACAATAAATCAGGTTTGAAACTTTACTATTTACCCGACTTTTATTTGTCGACGAGGGATTGCTTGTAAGAGACGTCCTGCTGCATAGCGGAACAGGTGATGGGGCAAATCGCTTTGTTGTTTTGATGTTTGAAGAAAAATTCCACAGAGCAAGTGATTCCAGTTGGCATCATTCAATTCAAAATGACTGTATTGAGTGACATCATAAGGGTATGATGGGATATTAACCTCTGGATTGTGCAATCAATGATTGTCGTTGTGATTTTTAGAACCCCTCCCTTCAGTGTTATCGTTTGCCCCCCACAACCCTAAGATGATGACAGTACTTGAATGACCCCTGCAAGATCGCTGAATAAAATGTAAAAGAGTATAACCGAACTGCATGAAAAGTCAAAAAAGCAAAACAAGAATTGGTATACGTTATTTTATTTTGACTTTTCATGCTTGTATCACTTTCATACTATATTTGTAAAGAAATGGATAAAATACAAAACTGGACATTAGAAATAGTTCAACCCTAATTGCTACCCTGTTCAGCTTCAAAATTTCTTGGCATCAATCACATTCTGGGCGAAGTACGATAAGCTGTGTGATGATGATTGGCAATTAATAATTCACAGCCACAACTTTACTGCCTACTTGTGTTATGTAATAGTCTGTCATATTAGCACAATGTTAAAAACTAATAGGCTGGGTCTTGTAATTTGATTCTCGGAGAAAAAAAAGTACATGTACATGTACTTCAGGTTAGTGACCGTTACCTCGACAAAACTTGACAATCTTTAGATACATAACGATGTTCTTTGGGCAATAAAAATTCAGTTATATTATCTAAATTTTTATCAGTTGTCTGATCTGAGATGATTAGGCTTAAAACAAAATGGCGTCAAGGCATCGAAAAACTGCCTTCAAGCGGCAATTAATAAGTTTTTTATATATTTATATAGAAAAATTCTCCAACCTCACGGGTGACTGGGCGTGCAAATGCCAATTTGGTCGCCACGAAGACGCTACCTGTAACTTTTCAATCGATAATTAATGCAAAGCCTTCGAGCATTTCCTCCAGGGCGCCACAGCAGGTGAGCCAAATCTTATTACATAATTTGCATTCAAATTTTTGCGGTCACAATCTGCGAGTTTAGAATATAAAGAGGACGTGAAAATGCAAAGTTCGTCCTTCGAGGACATTTCATGTTTACGGATTTCGATTTTTTTTTCAAAAGGTTGAGGTCAGAATGAAAAGGACGTACCCTACTAGGGATAAACAAGATGAAAGCAGGGAGATCGCTCCGGTCAGCGTCCCAGTGGCAACACTGCCGCGCAAAAGCCAATGGAACATGGCAGCTTGTTTGGTGTGTTTGACAACAGGTGGTGGAGTGCCTCTATTTACAAGAAAAACAGCAGATTTCAAATCGGTGAGTTGAATTTATCATTACTAAACGATAAAGCTATAGTTTATCGGCTTGCAGATTGAAAGGAATGACTGCTAGTTTGAGTTTGTTTGACGTTTATCGGGTGCGGCCGGGCTTGCAGGCAGGAAGTTCCTCTGTTGTTGATCTCGCATCAGAGCTTCAATGCCTTGTTTGTAGTAATTAAATGCATATTGCAGAATTAATAAACTACGGAGACACAAAGCATCTAAGCTAATTGGGATTGGCTATGCACAAGGTTGTACAGACGGTCGTTGAGCATGGCATGATTTTGTGCATGGTACTCAAGACCGCTCTCCGGATAATCCCTCCAAAATTCGGGCACCTTGTACCCAGATCTCATACTGTAATTGGCACCTGTTGCCTTGGGGGTGATCAAATACCCTACAACAGCCGTACATATCCAGGAGATCCTGCACTCACAGTTATGTTCTTAGGAACTATGCATAAGTTCTGCGCAGATTTCCATAGGTTGGGACGTTTGCCAACATCTTTGGGGAGTGGGGGTTTCGCCAAATTGAGGCGTTTTCATTGGCGTTTATAAAACACAGCGCTGCGTTCGTAGCAGTGCTCGAAAACCACCTTGGGGACCTGTTTGGCCATGCAGACTTCTCTCATCCACCTTGATCTTCTCACGACTTTGCAATCTGGACATGGTTGGAAAAGCAAAAAGAAATGATAGACGAATTAATTGTCATGGTTCAGTAAAGGGCTACGAAGGATGAAGTGGGGAAGAAAATAAAAACGATTGCTATAGGTGTCTTTTCAAGACAGCTCCTCATTTTTACTACATGTATCTTACTGTAGTTGATGGACTTCAACAATGGAGGGGAAGGGAAATGGCCTTGTTTGTGAACTATTATCAGGTTATCATAGTTTTGAATTTGTAAAAAAGAGCTAAATTATGCCTACCTGAATTTGTTTATCCGGTTATAAATAAACTTGACCGTTGCTAATGTTATCTGAGAAGCACGATCATAGAACAAAAATAGGCAAATAAATGCAAGCTGTTGTACTGTCACAATGATAAACGCTTCCCACAATGTTGACAATCTATCTTGGCTGTCAGTATTTGCGTTTCTGCTCCACTGAACCATTGCATTTCATTCAGTGACCTGGGTAGTGACCAAGGGAAGCAAGTAGAATGCAAGTTCTGAGAATTCTTCTGTTCAATGAAATAATCATTTGCTGGTTCATTTTTGTTTCCTCCCCCTTTTTTCTTCATTTTTGTTAAAACTTATCAACTTTATATCATTTCTATAGCTTCCATTTCCAATCATTGGTTCACTCAATGGAGTCCACATGTTTACAAAATCTCATAATGCCACTTTGATAAGTTCAGTGACCAAAGAAACCAAAATCGTGTGGAGAGATTATTATGATAGGTAAGTTTTCTTTTCTGTTTTATTATTAGTGTAATTTAGCCTGTACATTATAAATCATAATCTTGAGACTACATATATTAGGAAAGTAGCCTAAATAATACACATACATGTATGCTTTGACAAATAATTGGTGAAACCCTGTAACCTTGACTTCTTTCATTTGCAGTATTACGTTAATTATTTTGGCAGACAATGACAGTTCTTGTGATAGTCACCTATACGAGTTTTTAGAAAACGTTTTTTATGCTATGGTGTTTTTTATTGGGATGGATGATATTGTTAACTTGAAAAACGTGGAAAGACTAAAACGAGATTTGAGAGTAAGTTTTAATTTAGATAATTAATGACTTTAAAATTCATAATTTCCAAATTGTATAGTCTCAAAGGCTTTGTCGCTCTTTGCAGAGTTGCTTCAGCATCATAGATGCACTACTTACACATCTAGTTGAACCAAACCCAGATTTTCCATTGGTAGGCGATTTAATTCACGGCGTGGATTGTTTGTTGTGTCCGGAGAGTCTAGTATTACAAGTAATGAATTGTTCACTTCAGTCACCTCTTTGTTTATCAGGAGTTGGTTTGCTTACGTGGAGAATTTCCTATCACTATGTTATGTAGGGCTATCTAGATTCATTTGTCGAAAGTGCCTATAGCACGTATGGTTGCCTCTTGGTGAATGGACGAGTTGTGGTGGCATCAAAGAAATGGTGGACGTTAAATGGCAAAGAAATGGCCCTACTTTCGCTTTATCTGTCGACATCTCATCAGGCCACATGCAGAGATGTCCCAGTATTTCTTCCAGTTGGCAGTCCTAAAGTATTGAATTTTTATTGCATACAGAGTCTGCTCATTTGCATGATAATATAGCATTATTGAGAATAATTACTATATAACTTACATTTTGACTTCAGGTTCCACACAGGCTATTGGTTTTTCAATTAGTGCAAGGTGTAGAGGTGTGTACTCTTTGTGGTGATACGCCAACTTTAACACAATTAGAGAAAGAGGTAGGTTAATTAATTGGGGATGTTTTCAAATGGAAAATTTTTGTTTGTTTAAAAATGCGGGGAAAAAACTACATCTAAATTTCATCCATCCACATTTTCAACATTTTATTTAATTGTTTATACTGCATTTCTTTGCCCATTTTACTTTTACGCCAATTTGAGGCAAGATAATGCATCATTTTGTAATTGAATCTTTCTAGGTGGGAAGATTCTGGAAAGGAGCCTATGATATTTTAAAATCTACTCTTCAGTATCGATACCATGGATTTCCTAATACTATTATTGTAGATAAAAACATTTTAGGGTAAACAAATTTGATAAATTCTATAGTAAAAATTAGCTTGATTTTGCATTCTATGAAATGTTTCATTTTCAGTCATTGTTATATTTACTGGAAAGGAGTAACATTTTTTAATTTTCGTCAAAAATCTGACAACTGTTTTCAACATTTTCTCTTTTTTTAGGTTTATCCTTGTAAATACAGATGACAATAAATGTTTATGTTCTGTGTTTCCTCATGGCCTTCCTGAAGAAGGATGCCGCCAAGAAAGTAATTATTTTGAATTTTTTTTTTGTTAAGTTTTGCGTTTGATCGCACAGTTTTGCCTATGTGTCATGTGTAATGTTTCGCATTTTTAACATTTGTCAGATAGTCTAACGCCAAGGCAACGTTTGAGTATTTTACGCTCATTTTCCAAAATGGTCCTTGGAACAATTTTTACCGAAGATAAAGCAGAAAGTAAATTCAACACTTAGCATATAATGCATACACTTGATTTCCGTTTTATCATCATAATTTATATACATTGAAATTACAATTGATAGGCGCAGCTGGAAAAATTGATACGTGTCAATTTAAAAGCTCATTAAAACATCAATGCACTGAAAGCTACGTATGTTGCCCCACACATAAACTCTATGCTTTAAGTACTGAGAGCCATCAAATATTTATCTTATTTACCATGGCAGCCCCGATACTTGCTCTCAGGTAATTTTTAAATAACTTGAGTTGTTACAAAACTGTCATGTCTCAGAATGATTCCAATAAGTACATGTTGATTTCTTCTTGCATTTTTAGAAGTGTGACATACAAAACGTTGCAAGCATTAACAAAAGGAAAACATGTCCGGCTATGAGCGAACATAAAATATCGATTTCCTATCGATATATCGTGAACCAAAGAAAATGTGATACATGGAGAATTCTAGCAGTGTCAGTGATCGGCTACATCGCGTACGCTTTGACACTTCAGCGGGAAAGGTAAGCAGATGTATATTCTTTTGGAAATTTATTATAGCTTCAAATACCTAAGAATATTTTCTTGCTTCAGTATTTGCTGCAGCTCTTTTTGTATAATATATCACATGTATACTTTATTCTCAATTTGGTACAAATTTGTTTTTACTTAACGTTTCAATATTTTAATTGGCATTTCTGATGATGCTTTAGGTTATGCTGACCAATTAGCGTTTCAATTGCAATGCATTTCTGAGAAGATAAGTGCAGGTTACAATGCAATTAGGCAACTTTGTAGCTGCACTTGTAAGACTGCACGCAACCAATAGTGCCAAACTTGAAAAATGCTATTCTCTATTCCAAACACGGGTAAATATAACAAAACTAAATAGTTGAAGATGTATTTTATTTTTAAATTCAGCAAATAAAACTTGATTTACATTAAAAAATACTTGGGTTTGTTGCAGGAACATGTATTTGAAATGCAAATGAAAGAACTAAAATATCTCTGGGTAAGTTGATGATAATTTATCATTGTCAGTTAGATGAAATATCACGTCGATTAACCCTCCAGCAAGCAGAAACTGTCTAATTCAACACCTAGGACAGATATTGCTGGTCGTACACTGCGAGTGATATCCATGACCTGTAATTAATAATTTATCGAATTATAAAAGTGTCGATTTGTCATTACTGAAAAATGTGTGTGCTATTAACCCACCACAAGAAAAAATTCTAAGGCCACCTTCATGTGCAGAAGCTAATGGTATTGCTAATGGCAGTGAGCAGGTATGACATAGGGAACTTAGGTCTATGTTAATACCCCAATGACAAGGATAAACTTCATGAAAAGGGCACCGGTTGATTGCAAGTAATTCTGGATTTTCCAGCCGATAATCCTGAATTTCTTTTCTCAAGTATGACCTTATCTACAACAAGACAAATGCACATTATTCATGACCTCAACAAAAGTCTGTAATTTTTTTTCTGTATTACCTGCGGGGATGCATAATTTTTATCAGAAGGCAGTGCGTCTGCATTCATGTTTCTGTAAATTAATCAAGAATACCCATGTTAACTTCCTGGGTGTCAATAACAACCTGTCCCTTTAAAAGTTACAAGAATATGAAATTGTCAGAACAGCCACAAGGCTAAATATGTTTTTGTGATGGATTTCTGACAGTTAATGGTCTTGGATTTTCAATAATAACATGCTCAGAAGTTACTAACCTTTTGTGCCATTTAACGTTTGCTGATAAAATGCACTGCCTGTAAAAGCTAGTGGAGAACTTAATGTCTGGAAATTCCTCCACAATTTCTTTGAATAATTTAAGTGCAATATCAGTGCCCCACTGTCTCAAAAGAAATGGCGCAACACTTTCAAAGGATAGGGCATTTTCTTTTGGCACATTTTCATTCAAAGGATTTTCTGGGATGATTGCTTCACAGAAAAGGCAGCAGTTCATCCTATTTTGTTTCTGAGCAATCAGATGCAGCACAGTTCTCCATTCGTCAGTTGTTTTAGGAAGCAATGCTATTTAACAAAGATAATATACCCGTGTTGTAAGCGATTATTTTGAGGCAACATTACCAGTTTCAAAATGAAATTTACCGATATTGAAGTAATCACTAAATAAGGCGATATCGCCCAATTGAACTAAAATTGCCAGTCCTCGTTGACGATTGCCAAGTCCATGACAAAGATACAAATAACCAAGCCAAAATCTGCAACAAGAATTTGCTCCAACACATTTGTAGAATTGGTAAAATGCAAAATAAGTGTCCACTTACCCAAACTGTTCACACAATAGCTGGCAAGCTGTTCGATTTTCAGGGTTCAGTTGTAGAATTTGTAATATCAGATCAGTTCTTTTCCAACGCAAAAGATGTGCCCATGGCCTGTTTTGAAAAAAATCATTAAGTAGAGAAAAAACAATACTTGTGTATTTGATCTGCTTTACATTACCTAGGCTTTCCACATGCACAATTAATTAGTTCTGGTGATGAATGCAGGCCATCTTGTAGCAGATAACTCAACCATGCTACATGTACCACTGGGTCCTTGCAAATCTCTTGATAACTAAATGTCAAATGGTTACATTACAAACATGAACATATTTACAATAGTGATGTTGAAAATAATTATTTACGTTGGTTGTGAAGTCTTCACATGACCTCTGGGAATCTCAGTTCTCGGACTTCTGCATTCGTACATTGCATCCATGTATTCCATAAAAACGTTACGACCATGGTCTTTCCTTAGTTGTTCCACGTACAACACGTCTCGAGCCGTAATAGAATCCCGTTCGGATAGAAGCTTATCAATTATTAATGTAAAGTCTTGAGGTTGACAACTGCCAAAAAAATGACAAATAGGATATTCATGAAAACATTGTTTGAATAAATGCCAATATAAACAAGAATTTCTTCCTGGCATGTTTTAATTCGAAAATGCTTTTAGGACACATGTTATGTAATGGTGCCTTCACAATCATACCTTAATGCTGACAGCAAAGTATTGAACGACTTGAATTCACTGCACCCATTTGCGACGTTTTTCTTAAATCCACTAAGAACTACGGTCCAAGTTTGGAACGTAGATCGTTTATCAAGTCTTAGCTCTTGAAAAATCTCCTTTGTGTCAAGTAGATGATAAAAATGCATCACAAAAATGGCACGAGCCTGGTCCAGCACAAAGTTGTCATATTCCATTTTGCTGTTAGTCTGTGCAAATTTCAACGTGTTATGGCTTTCATAAATTTGCGTTGGTTCTTCGAGATTTACAATATTCTTGAAACACGAGAAATCAGAGCTGTACTTCCAAATTCTACCAAATGTCCTAGTCTTAAAACAGACTGCTGCCAACTGAGAAACAAGTTTATGATCGTCCAGTCTCAATCCCCATGGATCTTTGGTAAAAACAGTTGGATGACAAAGTAGGCACAGGCCCTCCTTTGCATCTTTCAGTTGTGTAATGAGGTTTCCATCCAGCGATCTCATATCACACCACCATAAGAAATCTTCAAACTGTAATTTTGGACCACCTTGACTTGGCAATTGATCATGGCATTGTCCACAGATCTCAATGCTTCCTAATGCCAATGGGCATGATTTGGAAACATTTTGTAGAGGTTCACTTCCATTTGATAATGGCGTTCCTTTGTATTCACCATCAGCGTTAGAGTATACTTTATCACAACCTATATTTGGCATACTATAATTGCGCCTCAAACCATTTTCGGAGCTGCATAGTTCGTCTCGAGTTTTGCGTGAACTCTGAAGGAAAGTGTCTCCAGGAACGATAATATCTGACTTGGATTGATCCAGTTTGCTCGTTTGTCTTGTACTGGTTGCACCCAGTCCATCTTTACTTTGGTTATAAAGTGTGCAATACATAAGTTCCTGAGTTGAGACTAGCACATTCAGCCATTGTTCAACAATCTGGTGATCTGAAATACTCGAAATCACCGATAGATTGTGAGTAGCTGCGAAAGTCGCCTTCGTTGCACTAAGTAATTCTGTAAGATCTATTTTGAGTATTGGAGAAATGTTTGTACTAGTTGTTTCTTCATACGAATTTTGTAAATCTAAGGAAAAATATAAAACACATGAATTTTATTAGATAAAATGTGATCAGATCAAATTAGCCTGCTGTCACATCAATTTTCACCTTGACGAGATGTACTTCTATTTCCAGTTGGGACATCCAAAAGCTCTGGTGGTTCATCAGTGACCATAGACTTCAGATGATCTTCCAATATACCAATTTTTCCTAAAATGCTTTCTTTACCAGATTTGTATTTGGACGTTAGGCTGTAAATCATACCATAGATAATTAGGAAGTATAATCAAATGATGGTACATAATTCACTGCCTAGTTACATGTATCTAATCAGTTTTTTATTGAACTGAATCGGGCAATTGCTCTTGATAAAAATCCAGAAAAGATATTGTACATATCATTACCTATTCCGTAGACCATCAAGCGCAGCACCTGGGTTTAAAGCTGCCAGCGAAGCGTAATCGTATATTGGTTCAGTATCCCAGAATGCTCCAGCAATGTAAGGCATTGGCATGGGTATAGTATGATAACCATAGTAGAAATTCTCCAGCGAGCTGCCTCGGGGTAGCCCCAGCTTTCCATCTTTGTAGCTTTGTATATCACTGCCACTGGAAGACTTTTTAATTGCTTTAGAATTTGACTGCTCAATGCTGGTTTGACTGTTCATGGCATTTTGAGATTTTTTTGAAAAAGGCTCGTTTTTGATCTTGGATTCCTGTTGAAACTTAGCTGCTTTTCCATTGGCACTAGCTGTATATTTGTCAAATTTTGTACTTTCATTGGACCTTACTCCATCGTCCAGTTTTTTACTTATCATAGACGAACTTCCAAAAATACTAGATTCGTGATGAGGAGACATTTGCTTCGGGTCACCTCTTGGACGATTAACTACATAAATTCCCGATTCAATGTGGTAACTTGATTGGTATCCTTTAGTTTCAGTTTTCTCGAATACTGTGGGCACTTCTTCAAGGCTTGCCACTAGGTCTTCGGTGGCTTTTCTTAGTTCTTTTTCCTCACTTTGGTTGAGATGGGTGATTAAGGTTTCAAGCAAATGCTTTGGTAGTAGTTTTCGAGAACTAGCCAAAATGACTGTGGATTTATAAAAATTGCAAACCAGTGCACTTAACTTCCAATAGGAGTGAGAGAGTAGTTTTGAAATTCCATTATCAATTGTTAATAATTGAAAGTTGTGAAACCGTCCATCAATGAACCAAATGTATAACTTGCTGGCGTGAACTTTAACATCTTCAATATCTTTGGAAAACACGGTCAAAAGTAAAACCTTCATTGATGCTGGGTTAATTATTAACAGCTTATTTTTCACCCAAGTCAGCAAGAACATCTTCCTAAAGAGAAAAATACTTCTGGGGTTATAAACGTTTTAAATTCATTGTTATTTATGTGGTAGGAAACTTACGCAATTATTAACAGTCTTGGGAAATTCATTGAACTTGGCACTAGAGTTGCATTTGTTTTCCCTGAAAACGTATTCTCCCTGAAAGTTGAAATGCATCAGAACATGTTATTAAGTTTAAGCCAGCAATTGTGAGACACGACTGATTAATATTTAGGGAAACAATTTTAGGTTTTTTTTCTGGGAAGCTATTTAAGATCACAATCACTTTGTAGGAACAGAATAAAAACATTTTAAGCTCTAACTTCCTGTTTTTTTGTAGTACAAATTTAACCTTTGATGGATAAGTAAATTGATAACCTCAAAAAAATCATTCTGAAAAATGTTAAAAAGTACAACCTGGCAGACACAAAAGGCACTGAATGTTGTGCTAAGGCTTGTTTAAACTGGTGTGTACATAGCACGTTTCCATCAAATTCCACCTACAAGTTAATGAACAACATCATGCTGAGAACTCAATGAAATTAATTTGATTCATTAAATAATTTACCTCCCAGAGACGAGATCCCGGCCGGGCAGCATAAATACACGGCCTCTGGTTTTCCATTTTATTGTAAAAACAAGCTCCAAATTCTCCAGCTCTATTAAGCATTGTTAGTAAAAGTTATGCACAGTTGGGAAGTGTAGTTTCTGGAAAACATTGGAAAGGTACCTTGGCTTGCTGCCAATCTGGGAATATTGTTCCTTCAGTGTATCACATAAATAGCAGCTCGTTAGTGTGGATATTAATAATTTATTTTGGGCAAAATCCATTTGAACAATCTTAGAATCCAGTTTGGCAATCATAGTTGTCGACTCTTGGAAAAGTGCTTTTGTCTATATCAATTGGAATTAATAAAAATACGAGAAAAATAAGTGTTGCAAATGCATACAAATAAAACACAAACTATAGTTACACAATGCGATGCTGACCATTTCAATTTTTCAACCATTTCAGTTCAACAAATATGACAGCCTGCATAACCAATACACATGGAAACCATTTTGAACTGACCTTTTTGGCAGGAGTGTTTACTGTAACTGAAGTTATTTTCCCGCTGTTATCAGCAATAAACAAAATTGTTCCAGAATCATTCCATGTCAAAGCAGTTATGATTGCTCCTTGATGCTCACGCGACACATGTAAACAACGTGGGGGTAGTGTTGGAGTCCCTGATCTTCCCACACGAGCAACGTTGCTAACATTATGTTGAAGAAGGACCACAACACCTTTACTAATGTAAAATTATAAAGTGAATGCACATTAACATAACTCCGGTAGTGTAATCTGACGGAAATACAAAAGTTAATACGTGAAATTTTCTATTCTAGATGTTCCGAATTTTCTTACCTTGTAGCGAAAGCTACATACTGGTCATGCGATGCAATACATATACAAATAACAGGCCCTTCCTGAAATTCAAAGGCAGTGTTACACTTCAGAATAACGAACACTTCAAATTTGTTCATCGTCAATACATTACCTTATTCGATAATACTCGCAAATACTGTAGAGGGTTTCGCAAGAATACATATAAACTTCCACTATTGGCACCGATAAAAAGAAACTTCTTGGACACATCATAGCAGGTGTACTGTAAGTAGCCAAAAGTGCCGGGCAGCAATTAGAAATCAGGGTTCCCAAGACTATAAAATCAGTCTTACATTTACCGTAAACTAGTAATCAAATCAGCACAAAAACCAGGCTTTTTGCACTGTCGTAATATTTCTTTTATCAGTAATATAATTTGATTATAAAGCTAAATTTTTCAACTAAAATCTGTTTATTCTCAGTCAGTTGATTTACATTTTCAAGACGACTACTGAAAGTTTTAACTTTCTTCTTTTATCCAAAGCTAAATTACTCGTCCTTTTGAATTTTATGTTGAAACTGTTGAAAAACGTGTGTGACATGTTCAAGGGGAGTTGCTACACATCTGAGGGAGAGGGTTTCCAAATTGGGACAATTACAGCTATTTTCATGTAAAATATAGGGGGAGGGTGACATCCGCTTTTTGAAATAGAGGTTTGGCAAGGCATATCATAGATGCCAACCACCATTTTAATATCAGATTCTCTACCTTTACTCGTGCAGTATTTCGTACTGGCATGAATACATCATCTAGACTGGTAAATTCAAAAATATTGTAAACACAAGCGATGGTGTCCATCATAGCGTGAGGTTGAACTGCATTTGTTGAAGAATAATTTAAAATTCACGGGCCGGTATTACAGGCAAATCCGTAGGGTACAGAGTTCACTTTTCGAGATAAATTCATTGCAGAAAACTGGTCAGCTGGAAAACATCAACCTTGCTAATTGCATCGCGATTCGCATTTGAACTTTCAGGCACCTTCGCTTGATCCACTAACTTATCGCCTGTTAATTCAGCTGGATAAGCTAAGCCAATATCTAGCCTCTATTCCTACGCCTGGATGCTAAAATTGATCAGCAGGAGGCGGAGCTTAGGAAGGTTGTACTTTGGAAACGCCCCAAATTTCCGCATTCGATATTTCCATTATTCGCCTATGTACATGTGCATTAGGTCCACGAGCGGTAACCTCAAACAACTGTTTTCGTGTTTGTAAAAGCATTTAATTGTTTTATCTGATCTTGGAGTTAAGAATGAACGAAGCAGAAGTGGAATGCATGGAAATTATTGTGGAAGAAGGCGATAATAAAGGTAAAGTTTGTGCCTTTTCATTCTACGATGTTGTCACCAACAACATGTATAACGCAAATTTAACCCTTAGAAGCCGATCCTGGATGGGGTATGAACCCAGCCAGGACCAACGCGGAGGTCATTCCCTTTTCTTTGTCAGAAAAGAGGATGACCCCGAACAAGTTCATTTTTAGGCTCAGGCGACCCCGCCATATGGCACCCAGATCGGGCCATAAAACTCGGCCCTTCCTAAAGGTCACTTTCTTCCCTTTGTCTTGACCGGAAGAGTGACCCGCTCAG
>JAQFYZ010000671.1:0-35997 GCA_034695085.1 Cylindroiulus punctatus | reverse complement strand
AACATCTCCATTCCTGCAAGCAACATTTTTTGGGCTTTTTCCTTCTTTTTGGTAATTTCCTCTTCATCAACAGACTTCTTTTGAGCCCAGTCTCCCTTATAATCATACATAAAAGAGGTTTCCCTCTTTATTTGTTGCATTTGTCACAGTATTTTCCATTTTTTTACAAAAATTGTCACATTTTGTCACATTTGTCACATCGGCCACATCCCTGTAATACTGTCGATACTACTGATTCTCTGGTGATACAGGATAGTTGGGCATGTAGGATCGGTCCAAGAGGTTGATGTTCTATTCAGGTTACTGACAGGTATCCTTATTACCGGAGAACTCTCTGTAACAAATATTGACAGTAGCACTGACTCTAGGGTCTGCATTTGGAGGACCCAACGTCGTCACTGATACAATTTGACGCAAACTGTCACCACTACCGATTCAACTCAATTCAACTCAGTACCCTACAGTCAGCAAATAAATACCAGGTGGTAGGGGGTCGTACCCATTTTCCGGAGAATTCTGCTACGTCACTAGCGACTTAGACAACATCATTGTTAAATTGAATTTGAAGTGAATTTACACTATCACTAGGAAGATTATTCCATCGTCTAATCGCATGCAATCCGATTTTAGAGTAATTACCGGTATTGTTCGCCATGCAGATCGACAAAAAACTTATAATCGTTGTGAATCGTTCCTTGTGCGATGATTACGACTGTCGATATTTGAAGAAATTGGCAGTGCGCAGAAAACAGCAAATCGCAAATTTTCTAACATTTTGTTTTCGTCTCGTTCAGGTCTGGGGGTGGATCCCGACTGGAGCATCCCGCTGGCCATCAAGTGGTGCGTCCGCCGCGAGTGGGTCCACCTGAGTACGAGCCCTTTGTACATGATGTGGCGCTACACGGCGACCCTCCTTGGCATCGGCGTGGCGCTCGGCTCGTACTTCTACAAGGCGTCGGCGAACGTCAAGCTCGCGCTCAACTTTCGGCTGCTGCTGGCAGCGGTCAGCGTCGCAGTAGCTTTCGCGCTGACCAGCCTCATTCCGGAGGGCCCCGTAGCACTGGTGTACTGCTTGGCGTTCGTGCTCCACAGCGTCATACCAGCCATCGTGACGGGCCTCATGCTGTTTGTGGCCGCTGCCCTCAAGAACGGGAGCAAAGATGACTGAAGCGGCTCTTCGTCCGGTTTCGCGTCTTGGCCGAAACCCAACTGTAGTTTGCCTTTGTTAGAATACGTACAGGGTACGCAACAAGCGAGGAGTGCTGTTGCGGATAGCCGATATATATTTACAATCGATATTTATTTATAACCAAAGATAGGCTCGTAACTTATTTACCTTAAACCCAAAAAAGTTGCCTGTGCGAATCTCGACCTGACGGCAGACAGGTCACGGCTACACTATTTCTCTGCCGGTGAAACTTTATAACGCAACTGCATTTGTTTAGATTGCTCGAGAATCCAAACGCATCTCGGCAGTCACTGTCTTATGTTTCTAAATCTCAACTCGCGCAAGAAGGCCGAGTAGGTTATCCGTTAGATGCGGCACAATGTTGGAGGAAATCCCGACTCTTAGAGCGACTTATTAAGCTATTTTCCTACGCTCCCCTATTTATTCGTATTCGTTGTCGCAGCCATAAGATTACAGGTCGAAAGTAACATTCCGTTGTGTGCCTAATGAAAAAAATTGCCGGTATCTGTGCTAAGCTGCAAGGTGCCTACCGATAATTCACATAGAGTACTTGTTGTTGCATCGTTTGTACAGTATGTTTAGACTGTAATAAAATTTAACTACTGTTATTCGTTTTCACATGGAAGCTGCTTGACCATTTTGCAGAATATTTTCCATTTCACTACCAGGAATAACTAAACATGATCTGTCAAGGAATGTTCAACCTCGCATTTAACTTCGATATCCATAATCTAATTTAAGGAAGTTGATATACTTCCAAACCTCATTTCATAAGAAGTGAGGAGTTGGTGAATCTTATGAATAGCTGTGAGGAATTTCCAAATTTCCTAATGCGTCATGACACGAAAGCCTCAAATCCTCACAATTATCCCTCAAATTCATCATCCCTCACACTCACAAAAAGGACATTACTGAGGGATTACAGCAATACAGGAGTATTCTTCAGTTTCTCCCCAAAATGCCGTCAGATTACACGTAGTTTAGCCGAGTTGACTTTAAAATCTGCAATGTATTTGAAGATTCTGCAGGAAGCTAGTACAGTGTATAGCCACCTTTACGTTCAAATGCAAAGAATTTTATAAACTAAAGGGAGCAAAACATCTATGGATGTATATTTTATTATTAACGTTGTTATTTCAATAAAAAAGTGCACAACTCCAATAGTTGCATTTGGGCAAACTACATAATGTATAGCCTACACAGGTGAAGCTTTCCTGCAGGTTCTGCAAATATTTCTGAAATATTTCTGAAGGAAAGGGATTACTGCACTACTGGAGTATTCTTCAGTTTCTCTCCAAAATGCCGTCAGATTACACGTAGTTTAGCAGAGTTGACTTTAAAATCTGCAATATATTTGAAGATTCTGCAAGAAGCTGGTATATCTAAGCCACTTTTTCGTTCAAATGAAAGAATTTTATAAAGTAAAAGGGAGCAAAAGCTGTATTTTTTTATTATTATTCACGTTGTTAATTATTTCAATAAAAAGTGCACAACTCAAATAGCTGCATTTGGCAAACTATACATAATGGTGAAGGTGAAGCTTTCCTGCAGGTTCTGCAAATATTTCTGAAACATTTCTGAAGGAAAAGGATTACTGTAAGAAGCTTTCTTTAAAACTGCATGGCTACCAGCCAAAAAATAAAAAAAAATTAGAAATTTTATTTCATCAATTTATTGCATCAATTGACGAAACGTTCAAAGGTACAAACTGAATCATCGCACGGTACAATATCAAACTTACGAGTCACGCAATTCTGACCTAACCAGCATCAACATCGCAATCGGTCCGAGCACGTTGACCCGTGACCTTCGACCTCGCCGAGCACGTGTCGGTCACTATGGCGACCAGATGCTGCAACCCGCCGGGGGGTCAGCGATGGTGCCCGATTACTAGCTGCGTTTTATCATGCAGTTGCATCACCGTGCTAAGTAAGGCAAGAGGTCGTAACCTTTGAACCCATCAGGTGGACATGCATTTTCCATTACTTTAAAACACTCCATTACGTTCTGGTGGACGGATTTCGGTCGCGTTTCGTGGCCCCCAGCGCAGCGCACCCTCACCGTAACCATTTCCCGACGTCAAACGGTCACCGTTCGTGGCCCTGCCTGCCAGGGGCCCGTTTTCAACTTTCAAAAAATCCGCCCCCATAGCATCGTCCCATAGGGGTTGTTTCGGGGCCCTATTCCGGCGCCCAGGCTCTCCCCTCGGCCCGCGGCGGCCGGCCCCGCTCCCGGGGGCCCCCGCACCCCCCCCCCCCGCTCCATTACGGTCCATTTCCCAAAATCCAAACACATTTTACACCCCTTTTCAACTTGCCAAAAATGCGTTGATCAGCGGGCTGGCACCCATAGCCCACTCCACAGCAGGGGCCCAAAGGCCGACATAAAGGATACCGTGGCGGACCGTTCGGTCACAGCAGGATAAATTCGGGTTGGCGAGCCCCTCCGGCGTCTTTCCGCGTCCGAAAACGACGAAAAACAACCGAAAATTACCCGAAAAGTCACCCAGAAAGGTGCGCTATCGAACGCTGCGAAATTAGGCCTAATTCGAATCCGAATTTCATTTGGAATGCCTAGTGACGTCACGCGTTCGAAGTAGGGAAGGAAGAATCCCATGCACTGGTGCCTTGCCTTGCCTAAAAACCTGCTTCGTAAGTAGTAAGAGAGGATAAAGCAACTACAACAACTGCAACTCTCCATTTTACGCGGCTGCCGCCGAACAATTTCGCCCGGAATCGTTTCGTTTTCGCCAGTTTCGGACCCGAAAATCCATCGGACAGCACGTGAAGGTAAAGAACATTTTCGAATTTTTCGAATATCGGCGTTCTACGCGTTCCAATTATCTGTTTTCCAAAAATTTCGACCGTTCGAATTAGGCCCGAATGAAATTTATTTTTTTGCCCCACCAAATCGCTCGTTTCGCCTACTTTGTCTATCACCAAAAGTGTTTTGTCACGCCGGGATTTCGTCGGCGATGCCCGGAATGGTCGGCCGCCAATTCGGCCAAAGGTTAGTGCGTGGTGCGGACCGAAACTTGGGGCTGGAAACTGCTTGACCAAGCCTGTCTCAAAATCAGTCAAAATGATAGAAACTGGCCCAATTATGGCACCCAAAAAACGGTCTAGATATTGGAAATATGCCGTGGCACCCAGTGCTGGCAGGGCACGTGTATACCGGGCAGAATTCGGCCGAAAAAAAGTGGTGTGGTGACCCCTACCCCATGCCAAATTCGTGGCAAAATTGGGCGATTTTGGTTGACCAGATTTTGGCTGACCTGAAATCAGTATCTCATTCATGTGTTTTGGGATCTGGTAATGTGGACTTGCTAGATGAATTAGGCAATGCCTGTGCCCCCCACCCCATGGAATTGCCAAAATAAAGTGTCCGAAAATTGCCCTGCCAAAATAAAGTGTCCAAATTCGATGGAGGCAGCCCAAAAATCAAAATCTCATTGTTGTGTTATCCATGCAGGCTTACTGTAATAACATATGACGTTGTGTTAACTATTTACAGTTGTAAAATTGGGTAGAGCAGGCACCCCCACCATGGCAAAAAAAAGTGGGGTGTCAAAATTCGATTGGGTGATTTTTTGGCAGCCCAAAAATCGAAATCTCAAATAATTAAATTCTTTCTGTGCTTCCACAGTAGGCCTACTGTAATAATAAATGGGTGTAGAATTAGGTAGACCCTGTCAAAAAAAAGGAGGGTCCAAATTCGATTGGGTGATTTCTCAGCCCAAAAATCGAAGTTGATATTTGGTAATGTATGGATAAAAAATCCAAGTGGAATCAAGGGTTGGGGGACCGACAGACAGCAGGCCGAGCCTGGACAAAAAAACTGAAAGGGGGCCAGCGAAAAAGCTGGTCGAAATTGAACTAAACCTCTTTCTCCATTTCAAACAATGAAAACGGCTACGAAGAGGAATATGGTGAGTGTACATGTACGAAAACGACGCCGACTCGTATTTGCTCTAGGATTACGAGAACTGGCCAGATACGAGGGTAGCTCGGCACCTGGAGGCTCCACCAGCCGTATCTCGTCTCAATTATGAAATTATTTATAGCAGAAAAAAATGGCATTAACCGATCGAAACGCTAACGATTTTCCCATTGCCTAGCGCAGAGAAACAGAAAGAGAGAAGTGAAATTAGCTGCCAAGTAGATGACATTCTCCTCCGAAATGAATTTCAAAGTGAAAATGAAGACAAAGCTAAACAGCGAGGATCGAAACTGCTAGAGGTTGGCCCAGTGCTGCCTAAATCCAGTAAGGTTTCGACCTGTATTTGGTCGTAAAATATTAGGATACAAAACTATCAGTTCCCTAAAGTTACCGTATCTATATTTCAGGCATGTGGCCAGTTACATTTTGTCACATTTTGTCACATGCAAATGTTATGCAATTGATTCTTAGTTCATCAAAATTTTCGCAACATATACTGTATCTGCAAAAATGTTACATTTTATTCATTTCCTCCCCTTTTTACACACGTTTTGGATAACTGATATAACTTTTCATCAGCAAGACATTGCCGCATTGGTGCTTTGAATGATGGCATTTGCAGCTTCTACTTTTACAATATCTGTGCAGCTAGTACTGCAGGCCTCACGTAACATCACCATTCCTGCAAGCAACATTTTTTGGGCTTTTTCCTTCTTTTTGGTAATTTACTCTTCATCAACAGACTTTTTTGAGCCCAGTCTCCCTTATAATTATACAGATAGGTCATACATAAGACGTTTCCCTCTTTATTTGTTGCATTTGTCACATTATCTTCCAATTTTTACAGAGATTGTCACATTTGTCACACAGGTTTCAAATTGTCACATTTTGTCACATCGGCCACATCCCTGATATTTTATTCTTTCCTGACACTTCATCAGGAATGGGAATCAAGCGGACATGATGTTTATTGTCACCAGTGTGGGATTTTTTTTTGGATCCACGATGAATGGCAAACTCATGCCAGGAAAATCCTGGTGATTTTCGCGAAATACTACATGTATGTCAGGGTTCATACGCGCCTGGAAAGTCAGGGAATGGCAAAATGGTCAGGGAAA
The DNA here is from genome assembly GCA_034695085.1 of Cylindroiulus punctatus. Taxonomy (NCBI): domain Eukaryota; kingdom Metazoa; phylum Arthropoda; class Diplopoda; order Julida; family Julidae; genus Cylindroiulus; species Cylindroiulus punctatus. The sequence continues at coordinate 29,751 of JAQFYZ010000671.1, read as the reverse complement.
ATCACGTTTTTGTTGGAAATTCAGGGAAAACTATTATGTTTGCTGGTAAATCAGTCAGTTTATGTAGTCTGTTACACCTCCCCTCTCCATGAAATATTGGAGAAATCCACACTATTGCTATGCAAAAAGATCTTAGCTTATTCTGCAATAACCACCTAACCCCCTCGTTTATGGGGTGATGATTTCCAAAATGATTTCCAAAAATGTACTAGCTTTCCCCCGTTTGTCCACACAAAATCACATGGCCCATGCCCATTGGCACAACTAGAACATTTGTCTAGGGGGTTCGTGGTCAGGGGAGATGGCTGCAGCGAAAACCATTTTTTTGCAAAAAAATTCGCGAAAATTGGTTACTTTTTATGCAAAATTTTGGCAAAAAACGGTTCACTTTTTTGCATTTTTTTGCAAAAAATTTCCGATATCGGTTAAATTTTTCCATTTGATTGCAAAATAATTGCCAATACCAGTTCATTTCTTTGCAAGATTTTAACTGGTTCGCTTTTTTTGCATTTTTGTTTGCAAAAAGTTTGAAAATGTTCGAAAAAAAATGCGGCATAACGAGTGATTGGGTAGGCCAAATTCAATTTTGTTTTCACCAAAGTCCAGTTTAAGGTGTCACATTGTGATTTTTCCATCTAGTATAGTTACAACTTTTCACATGTATAATGTGAAAAGTTGTAAAAACTACCCCGTATTTTTACACAATTTTTAAGTCGGGGAAATTTACTTGGGTTGGCCAGGGAAAGTCAGGGAGATGACTTTGTAAACTTCAGTATGAACCCTGTATGTCCAAAGCGATGAAATTGTTAGAAGAAATGACAAAGGGTTCCAAAGGGGACAAAAGGCATCGATGAAATCGCAAGGTGGTCAAGTCGATCACTTCTTGGTAAAATACGGATGTTGGAAATCATGTCCAAAATCCATAAGAATTAAGTCAGGAGTCCCTGTCATGCTGCCCAAAATTGACAGAAGTTAAATGAGGACGATGCTGAAGGTCGACAGTCCATCATGCATGAATGAATGAAAACCTGGATATTGTACATATATTATATTATATTATTATACATATGTAGGATTAGTTAAGGGTTTTCCCATGACGTTTAATGATGTGTCATCGAAAATTGGGTAGAAATTAAACGAGGGATATGCGTTGCTGCATGTGTGGGTCCTGATGTTGTTTACATCATTTCATGATCAAACTGCTCGATGCCATTGCCAGGAGAATCTGAGCGATTTCCAGCACTGTTAGAAAACACGTTCAGTGACCCCAAACGTCAGCAATTGCAAGAAGATAAAGAAATAAGGATAAAGGTAGACCGAGGCATGTATTGGAAAAATATAAACATCTTCCAGTTTATAACTCTACACTTCATCAAAAATGGCAAATAAATAAGTCTGTTTAATTAACTTTCAGCTGGAAAAATCAGGTTGGATTGATGACAGTTATCCCACATGGACGGAAATTTAAGTAAATGTTTCATTTGAAAAGGAGTGAAAATTGAGGGAATAACGAAAAAAATTAAAGAAAAACTGTCTAGAAAATCTCGTTTTATTCTAGTAAAAGGAGTGAAATGTAAGGGCAATTACATTTTTTTTTTAAAGAAAAACTGTCTAGAAAATCTCTTTATTCTAGCAGAAGGAGTGAAATTTGAGGGAAATTACGACATTTTGAAAATAAAAACCTTTTGGAAATTATAGTTTTCATTTAAGCAAAATCCATGCGTCTATTGGCGACAAATAAAGCGAAATTTCTACATGTTTGAGAGAATACTTCGAGAGAAACTTAGTAAATTTCTGAAAAGAAGAATTATTACTATGTCTAGATTTCACGAATTAACACAGTTAAAAAACACAAATTATTTCTTGCTTTTGAGAAATTTACTGGAGACTGTCCAGTAAGTTTGTCTCGAAATTTTCACTTGAAACGTGTAGAAATTCGCTTTATTTTCATCCCTCGCTAATTCACATGTAGTTTATTATATAAATCTAATTTTTTTCTTTCAAAAATGAATTGTCTTGGATTCCCCCTTAGATTCCCATCAATGTGGGATAACTTTCATCGATTCAACCTGATTTTTCTAGCTGAAAGTTTATCAAACTGGGACTTATTTATTTGCCATGTTTTGATGAAGTTCCAATTAAGTTAGTAGAATTAACTGGAAAATGTTTATGTCCGAAAGTTCCCCCAATGCAAATCACTGCATTTTATGTTTCAGTTTAATTAAAGTTTTTGATTATCAAAGAGCTGCATAACCTACGATTCAAATAGGCATGACATATTCCTAATTTCTTATAAAAAAAACCTAAAAAAAACGCCCACTTCCGGTAAAATGATAAGGATGACCCAGAAAGCAGCTTGACCACCACCTGCCTGTGTCCAGATGAAATTCAGAGAAAGTTGGTGGGCAATGGCAATTTAAGACGCCTTATAAGGTGCATAAACAACTGGAAATTGAAGCCAGATGGCCGAAGAGGCTGACCAGCAAAAATTGACCACTGGTCACTCCAAACTAAAAACAGCAGCGCCCAAAACGAACGCTGTGCTAATGGGAAGTGTTGTATAGGCTAATGTCACTGGAAAACAAGTAAGCTCAAACAAAACAAAAAACTGAAACATGCAATGACGTGAATCCTTTTTATAAAGTTAGGTAGGCGGCCATACGTGATAACACGAATGACCTCAAAATGACCAATTTGGTAGCCTTCCTGGGTCTGCAAACGAATTTCTGGCCCAGCCGGCTAGAAAAATCAGGAATAACTGACAAGAAATTTTCTGAAATTCAACATTTGCCAGTGGAGAATTGTGCGATATGATGCAAGTTGCTTGCACTCACGCCCAACAGCTGCTCGTGGATTTTATGAGCGGCCCCTGCTATTCGGCAATGATGAAGTGAGCACGTGCGGTCAATGCTCGAGCCGTTAGGGGCAGCGCATAAATGGCAGTCAAGGATTAGCGATAGTTTTATTGGTTTTCTCATCCCCCTCTAATTAAATCATTTTTTTGTTTTGTGTTAAACATTGAAATGGACTAGAAATTATCGAAAATATTTATCGACTTTGGTTCAAATCTGACCAGATGAAAATCCATACTGTCAGGGTTCATACGCACCTGGAAAGTCAGGGAAAACTACGTTTTTTTGCTGTAAAATCAGGGAAAATAACAGTTTTTTCAACAAAATAAAATTGAGAAATGAATTCCATCCCAAACAATACCCAAAAAACAATTTTTTACATGTTTATTAATTATTTTTCAGATTTTCTGCTGACCATTTCCAAAAGTTGATATTAATAAACATTATATTTTTCTCATGAGCAGGTTTAAAAAAAATTTATACACGATTCATAAGTCGAGGAAATTTACTTGGGTTGTCAGGGAAAGTCAGGGAAGAGCAAAATGGTCAGGGAGAGTCAGGAAAAACTACGTTTTTTGCTGTAAAGTCAGGGAAAATAAGTTTTTTCAACAAAATAAAATTGAAAAATAAATTCATCCCAAAAAATACTTTTTTACATGTTTATTAATTATTTTGAGATTTCTGCTGACCATTTCCAAAAGTTGATATTAATTAACATTATATTTTTCTCATGAGCAGGTTTAAAAAATTTTTGTACACGATTTATAAGTCGAGGAAATTTACTTGGGTTGTCAGGGAATGTCAGGAAAAACTACGTTTTTTGCTGTAAAATCAGGGAAAGTCAGGGAAATGATTTTGTAAATTTAAGTATGAACCCTGCATTTGCCAAAGCTTCTGACTTTCTTACATGTTTTTATTTTGTGTTAAACATTGAAACGGACTAGAATTTATCGAAGATATTTATCAACTTTGGTTCAAATCTGACCAGATGAAAATCCATACTGTGCCAATAACAAACACGAATTTCTGGGTAAATATTAAGGCCGGAAATAATAATCCTAAATGCATGGGGTATAATGTATAGTGTAACTCCCTTTGTTTCTGTCATATCTGCTGTAGGAGCAGCCCAAAATGCGATTGTGGAGGGAACCTCGATATTATTTCGATATGTCGTACACAGGGGTAGGAAGAAGATAAACATGGCGAAGGTGTATAATGTCGAGATTCATTCGCTGGCTTTTTAGTCGACGCCAATTGAATTCAAAATCCATAGAAAGCTTTGGCGACCGAGGGGGAATGAGTTCATTCCGGATTTTAAGGGGTTGCATTTTCATTTAATAGTGTACTGGATTGGAGATTCAGCTTTTGGTGCATGTGTGGCGAAAATGTCAGCTCCCAATCATCTCCATTTCGATGTTGCCAAAGGGTCAAACCAGAATGGAGGGTGAAAAGCATTCGCCAAATTTCCTACATGTACACCTTCTTCACGCTGGACTGGACACAGACCAGACCCCTCTGCCCCATTCCATTACCGAAATTGTAACAAAAATCACAGCCCGAATAGCTATCCACTTGTAATTCTTGTCTAATTTTGGAGGTTTTTTTCTTAATTTTCTCTTAAATCTTTGGTTTTGTGCTTCCTGTCCACTCGTAATTTACTGGCTTCATTTTGGTCTCCTAAGTTGGCTTTCCTAATCTTCCTAGCCACGTGGCAATCTCTTAATTTTCTTAAGTATGATCAGCGCCATCAAGAGGGAATAATGTGCCCCGCATTATATTCTTATTTTTCTTTTAAGATAAACGATTATGCTTCCTCCAGTCCTGTCCACTTGTAATTTTTGCCTAATTTTGGAGGTTTTTTTCATGATTTTCTCTTGTAGTGGACAGTATCCACTCGTAACACTTAGCATAACTGTTCACTTGTAATTTCTGTCTAATTTTGGAGTTAGTTTCGTCTTAATTTTCTCTTGTAGTGGACAGTAACATATCCACTTGTAACACTTAGCATAACTGTTCACTTGTAATTTTTGTGTTATTTTTGAGTTAAGTTTTTTGTTAATTTTCTCTTGTAGTGGACAGTATTCACTTGTAACACTTAAATTACAAGTGAGCAGTTATACTTTGTGTTATTTTGGAGTTAATTTTTTATTAATTTTCTCTTGTAGTGGACAGTATCCACTCGTAACACTTAGCATAACTGTTCACTTGTAATTTTTGTGTTATTTTGGAGTTAGTTTCGTCTTAATTTTCTCTTGTAGTGGACTGCAGTATCCACTCGTAACACCTAGCATAACTGTCCACTCGTAATTTGTCTAATTTTGGAGTTTATTTTGTCTTAATTTTCTCTTAAGATTGTGCTTTCTGTCCACTCGTAATTTACTGGCTTGATTTTGGTCCTAAGTTGGCTTTCCTAATCTTCCTACCCACGTGCCAATCTCCTAATTTTCTTAAGTGTGATCAGCGCCACCAAGGGGGAATAATGTGCCCAGTACATGCATGCAGTATCTGGCAACACTGGCTGTAGCTGCGCCCTAATTTTCTTAATTTTTTAAAGCTGCGATACGATTGGTCTCAGGTAGAACAGAGCTCTACTGGTACTTTTCTTCTAATTTTCTATAATTTTTTGCCTTAAAAGAAAATTAAGAAAAAATAAACTCCAAAATTAGACAAAAATTACAAGTGCACAGGAAGCATCACATATAGACCCAAGTTTCCCAACGATTATTTCCCAAAAAGTACTTTTTACATGTACCCAAAATAGATTATTCATCATATTGGTTTAATGTGATATTGAAATCATTGTTATCCAAGTCTTCCACTCTGCATGGTTAGGTTTCATGACATGACGTCATCAAATATGGTTAACACGTATCGTATGGCGTATGTCCTTAAATGTCATTGAAATGTCCAAGTTTTGGGGTGAATTTCAGAAGTTTGATTTGTGTTGCCAGATATGCCTGAAGGTGCTCAAAGGGTTGGGGTAAACAGGATGAGGAGGTGATTTTCATAAGGGTCAATGTCACCAATTAAGCAATTCGAGTCTACGAATAAAAAAACAATACAATGGAGGACGAGTATTACACCATACTTGTAGGAATGACACCACTTCCAATTCAGTTCAGTCACATTCAGTGCCCAGAAAGGTCATTGAAATTATTGATTTGAAATTTAGGTAATTATAATCCTGGAAAAAAGTCACTGATTTGGCATTGGGGTCAACTTTTAGTCATTGAATAAGTTACTGAATTCATCAACCAGAAAGGTCATCAATTATTAATCAGTATTACTATTATCATTAGTAATTCTTATTCGATATCAAATCAATTATTATTCAGCACACAAAAAGAATTATGAAAGAAAAAAAATTTGAAAGAAGAAAAAAAAATTAAAAATGATCAAATTTCATTTAATGTTGGAAAAGTCACTAAATTGGAATCGAATCTTTTATGACTCGTTCATCGACTTCGACTTGATTATTGAATTCAGTACCTAAGCAGATGGTCAAATCAATAATTTTTATATTTAGATAATTAAAATCCTGGATTAAAGTCACCAAACTGACATTGGAGTCGATCGTTTTTACAGACTTCGATGTAGTCATTGAATTCAGAAACCAGAAAGGTAATCAAAAATTATTGATTTTAAATTAAGTCATTAAAATCATGGAAAATGTCACCAAATTGGCATTGGAGTCATATTGACTTATTCGACTTATCGAGTCATTCGATTTAGTCATTGAATTCATTAACCAGAAAGGTCATCAAATCAATAATTAATCAGTGTTATCATTAGTAGTAGTAATTCTTAATCGATATCAAATCAATTGAGCACCCAGAAAGGTAATTAAAAATGGTCGAATTTCATTTAATGTTGGAAAAGTCACTAAATTGGCATCCAGCTTAATCTTCTTTGGGTAATATAAAAATTGCCTTTAAAACATTGCACTACTGTTTGTGAAGGGTGCCTGTCCATAACGTTTTAAGTGCCAGAAAATGAACTTTTCCAAGACTGAAATAATACCAATTTTTTTATTAAGTAGTTCTTCTTGCTCTTCTTTGAAATCGTATAAAAATAAATTGCACTTAAAACATTACATTGCTGTTGTAAAGCGTGCAAAACCATAACGTCTTAAGTGCCAATCGACTTTTCTATGACTAAAATAACAGCAGATTTTGGGAATAAATATGACTACTTTTCTTAAATCATATCAAAATAAATTCAATTTAAAACATTGCAAGTACTATATTAGAAGGGTGATAAATCATAACGATTTAAGTACCAAAATACTTTTCTACTACTAAAATAACATTATTTTTGGAATGAATTTCGGTGTTGTTGGCACTAACAACGTTATGCTTTGGCCAGCTGGCTTTGGCACCCTTCAATTATAAAATCTTTTAATTTTTCTTACATGGATCTAATTCTTAGATGGGTAATATATCGTGTAAAAATAAATTGCACTTAAAACATTAAATGTGCTGTTGTAAAGCGTGCCAAACCATAACGTCTTAAGTGCCAATCGACTTTTCTATGACTAAAATAACAGCAGATTTTGGGAATAAATATGCCTACTTTTCTTAAATCATATTAAAATAAATTCAATTTAAAACATCGCAAGTACGATATGAGAAGGGTGATAAACCATAACGATTTAAGTACCAAAAAACTTTTCTACGACTAAAATAACATCTATTTTTGGAATGAATTTCGGTGTTGTTGGCATGCTTTGGCACCCTTCAATTATAAAATCTTTTAATTTTTTTACATGGATCTATATCTTAGATGGGTAATATATCGTATAAAATAAATTGCACTTAAAACATTACATGTTTTGTTGTTCTGTTGTAAAGCGTGCCAAACCATAACGTCTTAAGTGCCAATCGACTTTTCTATGACTAAAATAACAGCAGATTTTGGGAATAAATATGCCTATTTTTCTTAAGTCCTATCAAAATAAATCGAATTTAAAACATTGCAAGTACTATATGAGAAGGGTGATAAACCATAAGGTTAAAAGTGCCAAAAAAAATTTCTACGACTAAAATAACACCAATTTTTGGAATGAATTTCGGTGTTGTTGGCATGCTTTGGCACCCTTCAATTATAAATTTTTTAATTTTTTCATACATGGAACTAATTCTCAGATTGGTAAAATGGTTCATACAATCAGTATGGGTCCCAGTTGGACATTTTGGATTCTTGGAGTCAAACATAAAGGATTTTTGGGTCATTTGACCTTGTTCAGGCGCCCATGAAATCTCCCCCCCCTAGGGGTGGGTTGGTCGGCCCTTTATCCCCCTCCCCAAATTCATTTCTGCAAATTCTGCTTCATAACGGCAGGGGATGCTCTGACTGGGGTCCAAGTATAAAACATTTCATGTTCGTCCATTGTGTCTGGCCCCTGACCCCTCCATGCACTCAAATTCAGCTGACTTTCAATTTACAGCACGATTTTCGATGCACCCTGTATGATACTGGGGGCGTCAAAGTATTACGTTGTTTTTAGCTGAACAATCAAATCAATACTTTTTAATGTCTATTCAGATATCGTACCTTGTACAAACCTATGACCCCGATGCCAATTTAGTGACTCTTTCCAGGATTTTAAATTTAATGACCAGATTTGAAATCAATGAGTTTTGATGACCTTTGAATTCAATGACTGACTCAATAAGTCAATATGACTCCAATGCCAATTTGGTGATGTTTTCCAGGATTTAATGACCTAATTTCAAATCAATAATGTGATTACCTTTCTGAATTCAATGACTACATCGAAGTCTGTAAAAACGAACGATGTCAAGTTTAGTGACTTTAATCCAGGATTTTATATATCTAAATATAAAAATTATTGATTTGACCATCTGCTTGGGTACTGAATTCAATAATCAAGTCGAAGTCGATGAACGAGTCAAAAGATTAGATGCCAATTTAGTGACTTTTCCAACATTTTTATGAAATTCGACCATTTTTAATGACCTTTCTGGGTGCTCAATAATAATTGATTTGATATTGATATTGATTACAGGGTTCATACGCACCTGCAAAGTCAGGGAATGTAAGGGGAAGTCAGGGAAGAGAAAAATGGTCAGGGAGAGTCAGGGAAAACGACGGTTTTTGCTGTAAAATCAGGGAATGTCAGGGAAAAAAAAAGTTTTTTCAACAAAATAAAATTGAAAAATAAATTCCATCCCAAAAAATACCCAAAAGATAATTTTTTACATGTTTAATAATTATTTTGAGATTTCTGCTGACCATTTCCAAAAGTTGATATTAATAAACATTATATATTTCTCATGAGCAGGATTTAAAAAATGTTCTACACGATTTATAAGTCAGGGAAATAAATTTGTAAATTTTAGTATGAACCCTGGATTAAGAATTACTAATAATAATAACAATACTGATTCATAATTGATTTGATGACCTTTCTAGGTAATGAATTCAATGACTGACTCGATAAGTCTAATAAGTCAATATGACTTCAAAGCCAATTTGGTGATATTTTCCAGGATTTTAATGACCTAAATTTGAAATCAATAGTTTTTGATTACCTTTCTGGCTACTGAATTCAATTACTACATCGAAGTCTGTAAAAGCGATCGACTCCAATGTCAGTTTAGTGACTTTAATCCAGGATTTTAATTATTTAAATATAAAAATTATTGATTTGACCATCTGCTTGGGTACTGAATTCAATAATTAAGTCGCACCCAAACCCTTTTTTTGGTCATTTGGGCCGATTTTTCTTCAGATCTAGCCTTTATACATGTATATATGATGGGCGAATTTTAATCCGAAAGTGAAGCATTTCTAGTCTGCCCACATGTGGGCCAAATTTTTCGGTTCAAAATACTTTGGTAAAAACGAAAAGCGAGACAGCTTCATGAAACCGGTTGTCCTTTCGCCAAATCTGACCTTCATTTATTTCTCTATTACTTTTATTATGAAAAGCAAAAGGTACCTATGTGATGCGCATAGAAATACAGATGAAAAAAATGAAAAAAACAAAAAAACTCAACAGGAAAAAAAGTCCAACAGGAAAATTTTGTGTTTCAAACAACTTTGGAACGGGTTAGGAATAACATAAATTTTTAAACTACTTCTGATAATTTTCGTTGCTGTGCATGTCGACTTTGCAGACGTTTCATTTTATTGGCCCGAATTTTTCCTAATTAATGGAGCATATTAATGCCAATGAATTCCGAGGAACCACATATTATAAAAAAATAACTTTGGTGACGTGACCTTTCCTTCTGACAAAATTGTCAAATAATTATGACCTTTTTTAGCATTGACAACGAGCTAAAATAAAATTCTTGTAATTTTTCCATAATTTTTCCAAATTATTGTAAAAATGAAATGAAGAATGATACATTCTAATAATAGTTATAGTAGGTTATCATAAAACAGGGTTCATACTCAAATTTACAAAATCATTTCCCTGATTTTCCCTGACATTTCATGACAACCCAAGTGACCTGGAAAGTCAGGGAATGTCAGGGAAAGTCAGGGAAGAGCAAAATGGTCAGGGAAAGTTACGTTTTTTGCTGTAAAATCAGGGAAAGTCAGAGAAAGACAGTTTTTTCAACAAAATAAAATTGAAAAATAAATTCCATCCCAAAGTCAGGGACATTTACTTGGGTTGTCAGGGAATGTCAGGGAAATGATTTTATAAATTTGAGTATGAACCCTGTCATGAGAAAAATATAATGTTTATTAATATCAACTTTTGGAAATGGTCAGCAGAGATCTCAAAATAATTAATAAACATGTAAAAAATTATTTTTTGTGTATTTTTTTGGGATGGAATTTATTTTTCAATTTTATTTTGTTGAAAAAACTGTTATTTTCCCTGACTCTCCCTGACCATTTCGTTCTTCCCTGACTTTCCAGGTGCGTATGAACCCTGTGAAATAAACAATAAACTGACAATAATATAGCGCCATTTTGTACATTTATGGAGTGCCCCCGCCCCAGTGGCAGGTTTTCATTAGTAATATTAGGAGAGATGACAGCAGCAAATAGGAAAATGCTAACTGGTACTGTGCGGTGGCAAGAAAAATGGACGATTATTGATTTTGAAAACTGAATCGATATAAACGTTGGCTGTTCTTGGCGTCAGACAACACACATCGCGTTTGTTTGTGTTCATTTGCCGGATAAAAGTAACAATGGCAACTGTGGTTGGCACAAATCCTCCCAACAATCGTGCACTCTGTTGCCACTATTTGCATCCAAATTTGCCATGAAGATATTTGAGGCAGTGGAGGATGTCTTTGGGTCATATAGTTGCCATGAATGGACAGTAGATGGCGCTGCTATTTTAGCATGGGTCAATCATTGCTAGAACAGGAACATGGGGAGGCTCCAGCAGCCATGTTGTCATTGGGAAGTTGAAAACCACTGACATGTTTGCCATGTTGACATTTGAGTCATGATGGCAGTGGAGGATGTCTTTGGGTCAGATAGTTGCCATACATGGACAGTAGATGGCGCTGGCATTTTAGCATGGGACATCCATTGCCAAGACATGGTCATGGGGTGGCTCCAGCAGCCATTTTGTCATTGGAAACTGAAAACCACTGACATGTTTGCCATTTTGACATTTGAGTCATGATGGACAGTGGAGGATGTCTTTGGGTCAATAGTTGCCATACATGGACAGTAGATGGCGCTGGGATTTTAGCATGGGTCACCCATTGCCAAGACATTCCAGCAGCCATTTTGTCATTGGAAACTGAAAACCACTGACATGTTTGTCATGATGGCAGTGGAGGATGTCTTTGGGTCAGATAGTTGCCATACATGGACAGTAGATGGCGCTGAGATTTTAGCAGGGAATTTTTAGGCTCCAATTTGCATTGAAACCACCTGGCATATCCACCTACCATTGCACATGTCCACTACATTTACCAATTTCGTCCTCCATTTTGAAGACAACGCTGTGCAGCTGTCGTTTTTGTTATTATTTTTCATTCTCCTGATTTCCCCTAATTTCCGGTCCCCCTTCACTTAACATCCCCCCTGGCGGCCATTTTGCTTACCTTCTGCCCGAATTTCCTTCCCAATAATCTCCTGTTTGTGACAGTCCATTTTTTTGGGTCCCAGCAGCAGTTGTTGTTGTGGTTGTTGTGGTGGTCCAGTCCCCGAAAATGGCAGCTGAAATCGGATCAAAGATATAAACTCAGTGATGACGTCATAATTGCATGAAAAATTTGCATATAGGTTTCAAAGAGCAAAATCCCAACTAGGCTGTTGGGCGCAAAGAAAACGGTGCCCAAATGGTCGAAATTCTTCGAATTAATTAAAATCAAGGCTCTTGATCACTGCAGTGACCTGACCTGTGACCCTTGGACCAGTTAGGGGTCACGAAATGAATGGATGTAGGTGAAATTTTAAAAAGAAATTAGGTAAAAACTAATGTAGCAGTTTGTTGAATGAGTCGAATATTATTTTTAAAAATATATATACCAAAATACTACGTGAACCATAATGAGTTTTTAAAAAATGTCATTTTGGTTTGATAAAGACTCGATTTTTTTTCAACGTTTATGGACGCCCCTTCACATCAGGGACGCTCATAAATGTTGCACTGTGTTTCAAATAAGTATTTTTTGTGTGGAAAAAATGCACTGAAATGTCATTTTGTGTTATTGTTAGACAAAAGAAACGTCAAAAAATTGTTTGTTAAATGCATGTATTAATAAGCGATAAACTAATCTAATAAGATAATTAAATTTTTAATATTTTTTAAAATTAGCAATTAATATTATTTTATATTATAACTTATTGTATTTCAGTCGAGTAACGCATTTCATGACTAGCAGATTTTTACACGGGTACACGACAAGTAAATTTAGTGCTTTTCGGGGAAAACACCTCCCAAAATAAAGAATCTGAATGCATTTTCCTTAATTATAAAATAAATTGTAAATGTCGTTTGTTAGGAAATGTCAGATAGTTTTGGGTGTTGTTTACTAATGAAATACAACTGCACAAGTAATGGTTTTGACTGCATTTACCAGAAATGTTTACCAAATGTTAATAAGGGTGTTGGGGGTCATGTTTTGCGCAAAAGGTACATACTGTACAATGTTTGTAGTACTTAGACGAATTTGCTTAAATAGTTTCACAATTCGTGATTTCATTAATAATTCCGATTCACTTATCAATTGCTGATGGTAACATCTGTCAGTCCCACATCCACCATGCAAAAAAAACGTTCCACAACCATGATTTAACCAATTTATACAAACGCTAATTTTATTTCTTACCATGAACAATTTTTCATCCACTATTACCTTCGCCAATTCTTAAAAGTCCAATAATTAATAAAAAATTAAATAAAGATGAGAACAATTCGAAATTGCGCGTGCCACCTCGCACACGTGCAATTCGAAAAAAAAGCAAAAAAGCGTTTCACAACCAGGATTTAACCAATTTATACAAACGCTAATTTTATTTCTCATCACGCAGAATTTTTCATCCACTATTTATTACCTTCGCCAATTCTTAAAAGTCCAATAATTAATAAAAAATGAAATAAAGATGAGTACAATTCGAAATTGCGCGTGCCACCTCGCACACGTGCAATTCGAAAAAAAAGCAAAAAAGCGTTTCACAACCAGGATTTAACCAATTTATACAAACGCTAATTTTATTTCTCATCACGCAGAATTTTTCATCCACTATTTATTACCTTCGCCAATTCTTAAAAGTCCAATAATTAATAAAAAATGAAATAAAGATGAGTACAATTCGAAATTGCGCGTCCACATGTTCCAATTTCGTCGCGTGCGACCTCGCACACGTGCAATTCGAAATTGCGCGTGCAGAAGTTCCACGAGTTGCAGCGCGTGCAATTTCGAATGTTTGTGATATTATTTTATTGTTTTTATTAATAAACTGCATTATTCACAACTTTAAAAATTGGCGATGGTAGTATAGTGGATAAAAAATCTTCATGGTAAGAAATTTAGCGTTGGTATTAATCCGTCAAATCCTGTTTGCGTGGGTGTGGGACCGACAGGGGTATCAATAAGCATGGTAATAAGCAGGACCATTTTGTAAAAAAAAATTGTACAGTAGTTGTTTAGGGGCCCTTAAACAGGGGCCCCAAGTGGGACCCTCACAGTCTGACACGACAAAGCGCATTAAGTTAAATATTGCGTTATGCGTTGATATATATTTTATCGATTAGCAAAGTAAGCAGATTGCGGATTCGTGCCTAGGAGGCTAGATTCGGGGCAATAAAATGGCGCCCTCCAATAGGCCTAGTAGGGCCTAAAAGGCGACAATTTGTTTTTCGCCAAATCCACTTTTATAAGCGATTTAATGCAGGCCCCTGGTCCCTAGTTGGACGAGCAGCGATTCGGGCTTTTTATTTAAAAGTATAAAGGGGGATAGGGGGCCCCCCTCACCAGATACCCCTTCGAGTTTAATGGCCTGCAATTTGCATTCGTGACGTCACTAGCACTCGATTACTTTGTGGTGAGAATGAAAAGGGGAAATTAAACGAATTTATTTCAACAGGGTTCATACGCACCTGGAAAGTCAGGGAAAGTCGGGGAAGAGCAAAATGGTCAGGGAGAGTCAGGGAAAACTACGTTTTTTGCTGTGAAAAAATCAGGGAAAGTCAGGGAAAATAACAGTCTTATCAACAAAATAAAATTGAAAAATAAATTCCATCCCAAAAAAATACCCAAAAAATAATTTTTTACATGTTTATTAATGATTTTGAGATTTCTGCTGACCATTTCCAAAAGTTGATATGAATAAACATTATATTTTTCTCATGAGCAGGGTTAAAAAACTTTTCTACACGATTTATAAGTCAGGGAAATCTACTTGGGTTGTCAGGGAAAGTCAGGGAAATGATTTTGCAAATTTGAGTATGAACCCTGTTTAATCAAGAGAGAGAATTGACTGGTGAGAAGACACTGGAAATTGTGAATTTTGCAAGAAATGGAAGATTTTATGCAATTTTTATTTTAAATTTTAAATTTTCTACTCTAACACTTTAAACACTTTAAAGATCACCATGTATTGCATATTTTTACACCGAATTGTAAGATTTTTTAACAGGTGGAAAATTGCCTGCCGTGTTTTCACCAAATGTTTAAAAATTTTGCACCAAATTGAAATAGTGATATAAGGAATTTTGAAATTCTGCAATGAATTGTAAACTTTTGCAAGATTTTCTATAATGTTTTTATCAATGTTTTTTAAATTAAAAGATTATGTTGTAGAAATTTTACATTTATTTTCATTAAATTTAAGATTGGTTGTCATCAAATTGCGCTTTTTTTAAAATGCTTTCATTAAATTTCAAATTTCCTGCTCAGGATTGCAAGTATTCGTGTCTGAACTGCAAAACTTCTCATTAGATTGAAAATCGTCCAGTTTTTCACTGATGTGACAATCTTTTCTTCAGTAAATTTCAAAATAATCTTCAATATTTCCACAAAATTTCAAGCGTACGTCCTGCACTGAATTGCAAATCTTTCCATTATGTGGAAAAATTTTCAATTTTTTCACTGTCTGTAAGTTGCTCTTCAGTAGTTTCATTAAATTTGAAATTGTCCTCAATTTTTGCACCAAATTTGAAATTGTCTTCAATATTTCCACTAATTTTCAAATTCCATTCATTCAATTGCAAGTCTTTGGGTCTGATTTGCCAAACTTTTAGTTAAATGGAATATTTTCAATTCTTTATAACTAAGTAGCAAATTTTTTGCACTCTGTTGATAGTTATTTGATAGTCACTTTTTAAGTGAAGTTCGGTGCTCAAGTTTGAAATGTTATTTTTGGCCAAAAAACAGTCCCACAAGCCTGAAAAACCATTCAAAGGTTAATTTTGCCAGACAACATGATATTGTCACTTTGCAGAAAAAAATTACATTTAACTTCCATCGAAGATATTATTTTAATTTAATTCTCATTAGGCATTCTCATTTACAATAATAATTCGCCGATGGATACCGCCCACACTCGGCTCTATTTGGGGGAGCTAAAATCGATAGCTGCTGGATGAAAACGTGTTTCTAATAATTTTCTTTTCCTATTTACTTGTCAGATTTCGGACGAGCGTTCATGGTTCGATGTGTCCCGCATGATGTTGCACCGCTTGGCTCACGGCACCGGCCCGAAGACAGGCTCGTGAAAGGTAAGCCGGACGTCCACCGCGGTAAATATCTAGAGTTTTTCCCGGTTATCATAATGTTATAAATCACCAAATCTCAAGACCGCATCATAGTAATTTCATAGTTTTTCAACCCATGCTTTCACTTTCTAGTGTCTGCGCAGCGACTTCTGGGAGGAGGAGATGATGGACAACGAGGATCGAGGAGGAACCTCGAGTCCATCCAGAACCGTGCCTGCACCGGCAGCCACCGGCAGTGCCCCGGAACCCGGTAGTCAGGGTGAGTTCAGGACAGAGTTGCCATTTTCGCCTAGCTTTCGAGCTTGCCGAACGAGCAAATCTGCCGGAAAAAAACACGCAAATCTGAGGATGCGATTCGTCCGCGGTAGCAAGACACAGATCCCTGTCGCGGATGAGAATCTCCCGATCCGAGCGAGCGTGGGACGACTCATTGCCGGGTTTTCGGTGAGCATGATCTCGGATCGGTCCCCCTATCACCCCCACTATTGATTAATTTTGCTTCGGATAGCTCTAAACCCAAGCTATCCGAATCGCACAATGGGCAAAATTAGGAAAAAGCAAAATGACGATGTTGAGAATTCAGATTAGCAGTGGTGTTTGGCTAGCTATTGCAAGTCCAGCGTAGTGCACAATTTAGGTAAATCTATATTCTGAATCATACAGGGCACGCTTACACCGTGTCCAAACTTAGGACCAGAAACCAGGACCAAAGATAATCTAAATTATTATAGTAAAACTGTTGGTTGACACACCAACACAATATGCGCTGATTGCACATATTGTACGTCCTTTTTGTAATGGTCGGAGCAATGATGCGGTACATCAAATGGTTGGAATCATGCGGTTAAAATTAGTGTTAGTTTAGTTATAACCGAAATTATCCACTCAGAAATTAAAATGTGCTGTTGCCATCACGCCAGCACCTAGGTGTTTGAAACACCGATTCATGATGGTCAACAGTCAAATCATTCCCAAATTTATAAGAAGTATTTGATTTTGCAACAGCAAATTCTGCAGAATCCATGAGAAAGATTAGCAGAAAATACATTTTCACATACTCTCAATATGAAATTGTGTTTAAAACCTTTTATGTTTATGTTTTCAGAGGTTAAGGACCCGGCATCTATCAAAAAAGCTACTTCGAATGTCGTCACTCCCGTGCACAACATAAAGCCCATTATTTCTATCACGCCCGTTCCATCTAGTCCGTCGTCGAGGTGAGAATTTCAACACTGCGAGGATTTTTTCAAAAAGTTATCGGAAATGATGCAACAAGCCAGCATTTTTTTAAAATAATTACTGTTTTTTTTCAACAACCTAACTGAAGCAAGGGCAGAAATGCAGGATTTTTGCATTTTAGCCCACTTAAATTTCTGGAAAGCATTTCTAGTTTACAAATAATAATTAAGCGAACGTCACAAGCGAGACTTTCAAAAAATAATAATGGGACGAATGAAAGATTTCCTCGCTCATCACATTTCTTCTCTTGCTGTAGCGCGCTTCGTGGAAAGTCTTCCCCCGTCCCGTGCATATCCGCAGAGAGCAACGGGCCTTCGACGAGCCGAAAGACGTCCTCGCCCATGGTCACTTCCACGGGATGCCCCACGCCGCCCTCCGTACCGACCGCTTTAACCACGAGGCATACGTCGTCGCCGCTCTGCCTCGTCACAAATGGCAAGGCCCAAGCAGGAGCGGACATCTCCGTCGAGGTACGTAACTTCCATGGCTCCAGCTTCCTAGACATGCTGCTATTTTGTAGACCATGGCATTTCATTAAAACATTCGAAAAGGGTCCGTTGTTCAAGCTTGAAAGGGGCCCTGGATTTTTAATTTTTTGAAAAAACAATTTTTTGATAACATTTTCTTGAAAGTAATGACTCAAGAAGTCAGACTACCAATTTTCCTAAAATTCTGACAACTTTTTAAAAATGGCAAAAAATTTAGCCGCTAGGGCTTCATGGATGGTTGGGCAAAACTAAATATTAGTAAAAAATATACTTTCATCACTCTAAAAAAATCTCTCTTGACAGAGATAGTAAGAGGAAGTTTATAACTTATTTATATGACCAAGAAAAAAAATTTTTTTCTTTAAAAATGGCTAAAATTTTAGCTGCTAGGGCTTCGTGGATGATTGGGCAAAACTAAATATTTGTAAAAAATATACTTTCATCACTCTAAAATAAATCTCTCGTGACGGAGATAGTAAGGGGAAGTTTATAACTTATTTATATGACCAAGAAAAAAAATTGTTTTGATAGCATTATCTTGAAGGTAATGACTCAAGAAGTCAGACTACCAAGTTTCCTAAAATTCTGACAATTTTTTAAAAATGGCTAACATTTTAGCCGCTAGGGCTTCGTGGATGATTGGGCAAAACTAAATATTAGTAAGAAATATACTTTCATCACTCTAAAAAAATCTCTCGTGACAGAGATAGTAACAGGAAGTTCATAACTTATTTATATGACCAAGAAACACATTAAAATTGCATTATTTAGCAAAACAATCAATATAAACAAAATTTGGGCTGAATGAATTTGCATCTTAGAGCCCAACTGGCTAAAAATACTATTTTTTTATTGATTGCTATGGGTCTTAAGATTCTATTAAACTTAAGGTCATGTTCATTGTGATGTTACTTTATGAATAAAAAAATATTCCCCGAGTGGCTAACAGGGCCGAAAGAGTTAACCGTCCTTAATTTCGTATTTTCGGCAGCACGCAAATAAGAGGCCCAATGCTTGTTCGGAGAGCGACAGCCACACCGGGGCGAGCAGCGATGCCAGCGTGTGCAGCGATGTTAGCCACGAGTCCGGCGACGAGCACCCGAGCAAATCGGGGAGGCCGAGCCAGGCCAGCGCCGCGGCCGCAACCCTCACCAAGCATAATTCGTCGAAAAGTCTGGCACAAAATATAGAAAAACTACACCAGAAGCACCAGGTTGGTATTGGTCGAGGATTGGCCATTATACGCCACAACGGTCCTTTGGTTTTCTAATACGAAAAATTCTTCTCCGTAATTTCTCCTCCGCAGGACCACGCCTCGAGGTACGGCTTGGACCGCAAGGCCAACATGGGCTTCCCCATCGGCCTGAGCAGCTCCATCACGCTGACGCCCGTGGCCCCGCCGTCGCCGCCCATGTCCGCGCCGCTCAACTTGTCCATGAAGCCCAACGCCGCTCCGCCCAGCGGCGGCCTCGGCGGACTAAGCAACTACTACAACAGTATGCTGGCCATGGCGCACACGAGCGCACCGCAAGGTGAGTACACAGGGTTCGTACGTGCCTGGAAAGTCAGGGAAGGGAATGTCGGTTAATTTTCCTTTGGCATAAGATAACTAATTTTGAAAAATAGTCAACACGGTAGTTTTCAAAAATTTCCCCTATGCCGTTCTCATAATAATATTACAAATATTGGTAAATATAGTTTGACCTGTGTGTCTTTGCCACTATTTTAATGTCATTATATGAGTGGGCAAGATGGATGCAGTGCCCGAGCCTGTGATCATGGAGTATGTCCCGAGTTCGACTCGTTCTGCGCCATGACTAACGTTCAACAATTTCTCCTTCTTCCTCAGCTCCTTACAAGGGGGCCAAGCGGGGTCCGAAGCCCAAGCACATCAAAGCAGCCATGTTGGAAGGCGTCAACCACTTGCGCCAGAGACAGGTAACTACCGAACCTTCCGGACAAAAACATTTGTAACTGCATTGAGAACCATTTCTTTGCAAAAAATTTGTTGAAACTGGTTAATTTTTATGCAAAATTTTTGCAATAACCGGTTCACTTTTTTGCATTTGTTTGCAAAAAAAAATTTGCAAATACCAGTTGATTTTTTTCACTTTTTTGCAAAGCATCTTACGTTTTCCTTCCGAGAGTTATAAACCAAGCAAACGCGATAATGCCATCTAATATGGTTTTCGCGTAATTTTACGTAATACATGTGGAAATATGTGTGAAATATTTACATCTATCAAAAATATTTGTAATTGCTCAAAAATATTTGCAACTGCAGTGAGAACCATTTCTTTGCGAAAATTTTGTTGAAACTGGTTAATTTTTATGCAAAATTTTTGCAATAACCGGTTCACTTTTTTGCATTTGTTTGCAAAAAAAATTTGAAAATACCAGTTGATTTTTTCACTTTTTTGCAAAACATCTTACGTTTTCCTCCCGAGAGTGATAAACCACACAAACGCGATTATTCCATCTAATATGGTTTTCGCGTAATTCTACATTATACATGTGGAAAATTCTTAAAAAAAAAATACCCTATATAAATACGCTATTTTTAAGTCGGGGAAATTTACTTGGATTGGTCAGGGAAAGTCAGGGAAATATACTGGGATTGGTCAGGGAAATTTACTTGGATTGGTCAGGGAAAGTCAGGGAAATTTACTTGGATTGATCAGGGAAAGTCAGGGAAATTTACTTGGATTGATCAGGGAAAGTCAGGGGCTTTGCAAATTTGAGTATGAACCCTGAAACTTAACTGGCCTGTTTTGCGTTCCCGCAGGAGGAGCTGGCCCACCTTGAGGCCCAGATCAAGATGCACGAGATGCAGCGCATGCTGGACCAGGCGGGCGCCATGGGCTACATGAACCACCAGCTGACGCCGCCGCGCATCCACATCCAGACGTCAGTGGGCCGCGGCAAGTCCGTGGTCATAACCACCACGTCGCCCTCCTCCCACCCCGAGCCGCTCAACTCGAGGGCCCAGCACCACCAGAACCACCACTCGCCCAACGCCTGCAAGTCCGTCTCGCTGCTGGCCGGCAACAAGATGCAGGACACGATGCCGTCCACCTCGGTGAACGCTCGACCGGCGCACCAGCCCAGGGCCAGGGCCCATTCCAGGAGGCCGGACGCCGCTAGCAACGGCATGGCCGCGATGCCGCCCTACATCGGCAGGGACGACGCCGACTATCACTCGCATTCCACGGCGGAGGACAAGGACAAGATCGTGGCCAAGTTCAAGACGCTGGAGGCCACGGAGAGCGACGAGGAGGAGAGCTCGGAGGACGAAAGCAGCGGGGAAACTGGTGAGATCACCTAAATAACCTGTGACATTATCGATATTTCTTATGCGTTATCACCATTTCAGGAAAGCGTCGAGGACTCAAAATCCAATATTTCTGTGGTTTTGAACTGCGGGTATTTTATTCTTCCCCGTCAAGTTACTACTACATATGTTCCCCATTGAAAATTTCATGCATAATTCTGCAGAAAACAATCTCGCGGAGATAATTCTGCAGAAAAAAATTATTTTTCTGCACAAAGTTTTCCGTTAAAAAAATCTGCAGAAAATGTTACGGAAAGATGATATTCTGAAGAAAAAATTCGGACCCCAAAAAGTCGTGCAGAAAAAATTCGGGCTTCAAATTCGGGCTTCCGCAGAAAAAATTTAGCAGAAAAAATTAGGACACAAAATATTTTGCGGAAAAAATTAGGACCCCGAAAATTTGTGCAGAAATATGTATGCACAATTTATTCTACATATCATTTTCTGCAGAATTAAGTTCGCAGAACTAGTTATGCACAATTTAATCCGCATAAAAATGCCTGCATAAAAAGGTATCAATATTATGCAGAATTCTGCATAGACTTCTGCAGAAAAAACTCAGCAGAGTATGCCGAATTGTGCAGAAAGATTTTTAATAGGGTTTGCATGACCTTTCGCTAAATTTACAGCTTCTTAAAATAACAACGAACAAATGGGGAAATTTAGATAACAAAAGACGCGAAGTGAAAATAACATCGACTGAACAAGACCAGTTTGCAAAGTGCAAACTTGTTGCACTTTGCAAAAAATTGTGCCAATGTGCGAACCAAACTGGTAGTTTTTCACACAAAAAATTATTGAATTATATTGTTTTCAATGAAAATGTGAGATGAAATCGATCATTCGAGGTCCATTTCTGTCAAAGAAATTTCACCTATAGCGTTTCTTGCATTTAGTAAGTGTATTAGGTACCCTAATACACACACGGCATACTAACAAAACTGCATACAATAATAACACTTAAATATCTGAAAATCCATTTCTATTAATCACTCTGAAGTCAGCAAAATAACATTTATATCATTTGCTGTCCACCATAATACACGCACACACGGGGTACCGACACTAACCGATCCACTTCATATTGCGAACTGAACTGAATTTTTCATCTTTTTTTTCACAGCGGAGTCCAGCAGCGGAAGCGAGTCGTCGGGTGGGGAGTCCGAAGGTTCCACGTCGGACACGGAGCGGTCGAGGGAGACCACTTCGTCCGCATCCAAGGGCAAGAAACGAGATTACAGCAGCGACAGCAGTGAGTATAGCGACGGTTGACTAGATTCACGGGGATGCTTTCGCTTTCGATAAACTACGATAACTGTCGAGTTCTTGATCCGCCGAGCGGATTGAGCGGTTATTATTTATCGAGACCAAAGCGTCGCCGAGAAATTCTCGTATTTAAGATGACCGTAATACGTTGTTGTTTACTCATATTTTTCGCGTGTCATAGCTCCAAGTAGGAAGCGGAGAAAGTACATCGTGTCCGACGAGCGAGAGCTGCGCATTCCGCTGGAATACGGGTGAGTATACGGCCTTGTCCGGCGAATCCACGTCCAAAAACGAGGCGTGCCGCTAAAATCCGACGGTTCTCATTTTTTCATTCTTACGATTCAGGTGGCGCAGACTGACCAAGATCAGGACGTACAGCTTCAGCGGAGTCAGGGGGGAGGTGGTTTACTTCGGGCCGTGCGGCAAAAAGCTCAAGACATATCCGGAAGTAGTCAGGGTGAGTTGCTGCTCGGCGGTCTTCGGTTTCGAGACTGATGCGAGGTGGATGTTGACGCTTTTCGTTCTCGTTCGCAGTACTTGGAGAAGAACGGGATGAACGACATCACCCGGGAAAACTTCACCTTCAGCTCAAAACACAACGTGGGTGAATTCCTGGAGCTGCAGGGAAACGGGGAGGTGAGCGACAGCGCGCAAATAAATCCTTTAATTTTTCAAATTTAAATCCTTGAATTTTTCAAATTTAAATCCTGTAATTTTTTAAATTTAAATCCTTTAATTTTTTTAATTAAAATCCTTTTAAAAAATTAAAGGATTTAAATTTAAAAAATTAAAGGATTTAAATTTGAAAAATTAAAGGATTTAAATTTGAAAAATTAAAGGATTTAAATTTGAAAAATTAAAGAAGTTAAATTTGAAAAATTAATTGAAATCATTTAATTTTTTAAATTTAAATCCTTTAATCTTTTAAATTTAAGTCCTTTAATCTTTTAAATTTAAATCCTTTAATTTTTTTAAATTTAAATCCTTTAATTTTTTTAATTTAAATCCTTTAATTTTTTTTAATTTAAACCCTTTAATTTTATAAATTTAAACCCTTTAATTTTTTTAATTTAAATTCTTTATTCCTTTCTTGTCTGAATGCTCGTTTGTTGTTTGACCGCCAGTATCTGAACATCACCGAAGCGGACGTCATCGCCCGCATCGAGGAGTTCCGGGTGCACAAGGGACGGCGATACGCGCCCATGTCGCAGAGGAGGCTGGACAAGAAGAGGCATCACGCAGCCGAGAAGCACCGCAAGAAAGAGGAGGCGAGGATGCAGCGGAAACAGGAGGAACAAGGTCGGTTGTCGCAAAAGCCCTTCTTGGGCATCCGCACTGCCCCGGGTTGGTTGGTCTTGGAGCAATGGGCGCAATTCCTGAAATGATAAAACGGTGATTGAACGGCACTGGTCCTTTGGTGCGCGTCAAAATCAGAGCTACACTATGCTGATGTGATGGGAGTTAAAACTGGAAAAATCAATCTTCGGGACAGTGACCGGCATTATGAACTGGCAGCAATCTTTATTCACGGTCAATTATTTGTTACGATCCGCACAACGTTACGCCTTCTTCAGGTGTATAGAAGCACCTTCATGCGCCTAAAGAAGTGATTCATTTCCCGAAACGTTGTGCGGATCGTAACAAAAAACTGACCGTGAATAAAGATTGCTACCAGTTAAAACTGGGATATGCCTTTCAAACCATTCATTCTGTAATAGCTATATAATTGGACTAGGGTAGAGTAACGATTTACACGACGTTAATTGGGAGTGTGCAGCGAAAGGGTCGCCGTCTAGTGGCAGTCGAGTAAGCTCCCATGAAAGCAGGAATTGAAAGTAGGATACTTTCATCAAATGACACGGCGAAGTTCGATAAACTCAGGCTCGTGGCTCAAAAATAAATACGGAATGCTTTAAATATTAACAAAGAGTATTTATTATTGGGTACCACAGAGTTAGTCAAAACCGTTAAAATAATAATTAGCTCGCATTTACGAGCTTATTTGGGGCAAATGAAGAACTTCCCGTTGCATTTGAGGCTTTTATCCTACTCTCGCGGCCATGAAAGTGGCGTTGCACACTCCCACACTTGCAGTTTGGAAAAAAATTTATGCGATGATTATGTGATGAACCTAGTGTTTCACAGCCTGCATTTTAGGCCATGTTTCACCAATCGGAAGGGGCCGATGCACGCGTACACAGAGTAGTTTTGAGTCCTCCGTCGATAACTTTGCAAAATATGTCCTACGTGCAATTGCTCAAGCAATGAGAGCCTTCAACCTCAAAACATGCACGTGGTTTTATAATCCAAATCCAATTACATCCAAACGAATTTCGACCGATTTCCCCGCACCTCCAAATTCACGTAACCGGTACAACAATGCGAGCATACTAACCAGTTTTGGGGAGGTAATAAACACCCAATTTGCTTTCTTGACTTAGCGGGGCCACGCATCTCACGGCAGAGGAGGAGGAGAAAGCTAGCCGCTGAAATGGGCGAGAAAGACGCGAGAGAGTCCAAGAGAGTGCAAGGTTTCCTTCAGTTATTTCTATGCCGTAGAATCACGCACAAATTCTTCACCCTTCGAACAGATAATCGTTGCACCCCTTCCCCTTAGCTTCATGCACCACGTACGAGAAGCCAGCGTTCCCTGCATCGCAATGCGCGCACATAACGAATGTTCTCGTCATTAGCCAAAAATATATTTTAGATTTTAATTGTAGCACAGAGAACGCCAAAAATTCAAAATAATGAACGAGCCATAGCTGACAGGGCCTGCATTTTGAGTACGGGAAATTATCGTTTCTACCTGGTGGTTGGTTGCGCCATGAAACTCATGCGCGATGCATGATCTCTTCAGCATCATCCTTACTTCATCACAGATTTCTCGAGCACCGCCTTCACATTTCTAGAAAATTGCGGCATCACGGACCGTGGCCAATGCCGAATAATATTTTTTCTCTTTTTGCACCCACAGCTGCGGAGGCCCGGAGGCAGAAGGAGCACTTGCGGTTCCTGCGGCAGCAGGAGAGGATGGAGCGGCAGGAGCAGCAGCGCGTCGACAAGGAGTCGAAGGCGCAGCAAGTGTACGAGGCAAGTGTCCAGACTTGGTTGGTGACTTCGCGATCGCGCAATGCGGACCTTACAATTTCCGTAATGCTGAATCCGTAACTCTGGCAGTACTGCGCAACACTGCACTTTTTGCAAATTAACGGCACCTGTCTTCAGCCTCAGTCCGCAATCCGCTTGTTGTACTGCAGACATTCTGCGGGATACACGACAGCACTGGGTGTCTAATGCTTGCAACGGTTTTGTGAAATTTTTGCAGGGATGTCAAAGTTTGGTTTGAAATTTTCTGCGATCGTTGGTTGGGTACCAAACCGACAGCGATTTAAATTTATCGAAACCGCTGCCGTTCGCTGTAGACACCCCGTGTTTTCTCTGTTACCTTAAAAATGCCGTGTTTCTCCGAAAATAAGACCTAGCATGATTTTTCAGGACGCTTCTAATAACAACTGCAAAATTAAGTAAGAGCTTCAAAAAGCAGAAAATTGAATTTTTTTCCCGCAGCTGTTACGACAGATGCGCTTTGAATCATTTACTTTTCATTGACCCGTGAACGGCAATTATTGTACTGTTTCCATACATTTTTTGCCTACCGGAGATTGTTGTACTTGAAAAATTAAGACATCCCATCTTATTTTCAAAAAGTAAGACAAAATAAGCCCTAATGCTCATTCGGGAGCAGAAATGTATATCAGACCCGGTCTTATTTTCTGAGAAAGCTGACAGTATTATTGAACGCGTAAGATCCGCACCGCCTTCGCCGACCCGAACTAACGCGCTTATCCGTGATCCGTTGCAGGCTCGCAAGCGAAGGCAGGAGTTGCTGGAGAAACAACGCGTGGAAGAGAATGTGCGTAAAAACAAAGTTAGTGCCTTTTTCCTAAAAAAATGGCTTGCGGGTAGATCGAGGATGAGTAGCTGAAGACGGTGCGTTTGCAGCGACACGCCACGCGGTTCTTACAGTCTCTTTCGATACTTTTCAGGAGCGGGAAATGAAGAGGCTCCAGGCAGTCGTCCTCCGAGAACAGGTGAGTCGCAGCTACGGAAATAACTGACTGACAGCCTTACTTAGCCGTAGCCGAAACACTTCGATGGGGTTTTCTTCTCTTTCCTCTAACTGTCTTCGTCTAGTTTCGTCTAGTTTTCATCGTTTCTGTTGTGTTTTTTTTTACATTTTTCGTTTACCTTTATCGTCCCGAGTCTTTGCTTCATAGACATGTGCTTATTTGTTCTTTTTCACATGCCGCCTCGACCCTTCAGGAGCTTCAAAAACGTAGAGAAATGCTCATTATGGTCGATTTGGTAGGTACCACCCCACGCACTCGCACCTCACTTATTCTCTTCCTCTACCTTTTTTTCTCCCATTTTTTTTTGCAGTAATGTAGGCTTATTTTTATGTTCTTTCCCATACGAGAGTATCGCTGAAAATGTATCGCTTTTGCCAAACAAAACCACGCTAGTGCGCTGTACTTTTGGGAAAGGTTAAAACCATGACAGCACCGACAGAAAGTGTTGGCTGCTTCGGCTTTGGTTTTCCTTCTTTCAAAAAGCTGATAACTTCGTGCGTTGGAAATTTGTGATTTATTTCAAAATCTGAAACTTTGCGTTCTGCGCAGTTATTTCCCCTTGTGCAAATCGAGCCAAAACCTTCGGGAGGTGCCGGCTTTTCGGAAGTGGCGCGAGACTCATTTTCCCAGGTAGCGTTCTGACTTTGTTCGTTGATTTTGGCAGGAACGGGAGCGCAGGAGGCAGCACATGCTGTTGGTCAAGGCCCTCGAGGGCAGGAAGAGGCAGGAGGCAAGTCCAGTCTTTGGTTTTTTTTGTTTTGTTTTTGTCGGTGCTGTCGGGTTGGATGCTGGATTGACCGTCTTGATCTTTTAACGTTGCAGGAACGAGAGCGGATGAAGGAGGAAAGGGTCATGGAAAAGAAGCTCAACCGAGAAAGAAAGCTGGTCAGTTGCGCCGCACGCTTTCATCGGGTTGAAAAACAGTCCGTTAAAACGTGATTTTTCGCTTATCGTTTTTACAGGAGCAGAGACGAATGGAAATGCACATGATAAGGGAGATGAAGAAGCCGGTGGAAGACATGGAGCTCTCGGACGCCCAAGTACGTCATACAACGTGGAGTATTTTAGTTGCAAAAGCTGAAGATATTTTCGGTTTGGGTTAACGGTCAATTTTTCTCCTCGTCACCTCTAGCAACTGCCCACGCTCAACCGCATGCCGGGCGTGAAGCTGTGCGGCGGAGCGTTCGCGGACATTCTCATGGTGTTCGAGTTCCTGCACAACTTCGGCGAAACGCTGGGCTTCGGTGAGTTTTCCTGCTTTTGACGCGACACCTCGCTACACCGAGCTTACGATTATTACATGAGGAAAATGTTTTCTACCCACAGACATGGTCAGTCTGCCCACCCTGAACACACTCCAGATGGCGCTGCTCAACGACGAAGGATGCGAAGAGGAACTGCTGTCCGTCTTGCACCACTTGCTCATTTGCGCCATCGATGATCCGGGACTACCTCAGGGCATCAAGGTATTTGCAACTCCGGGATCCACCGGTTCTCGTACATGTATTTACTCTCGGTCTCACCAAACCAGACTGAAATGGGGCCCGGGTTCCCGCAGACTCTGGGAAAGTCAGGGAAGACCTGAAATCACTACTAAATAATCGAGCGCACTGTCCGTGAGCCAACCAAAGCTTCAACATTTGCTGCCAGGTGGCGTCCCGTGCGGAGAAGAAAAAATCCGCAATTTTTCTTTGCCGAGATTCGAACTCGGGATCACCTGCTTGCTAGGCAGAAGCTTTACCAACCGAGCCACAGTGTCACGCATATGGGAGATATGCGAGACAGAACCTATATATGTCTTTAAAATTAATTAATAATTAAAATCAATTGGGAAGAAACGTAGGCACGGCTGAGACCCGAACTCAGGATTTCCTGCTTGCCAGACAGGAGCCTTACCAACTGAGCCACAGCATCATGCATATGCGAGACAGAACCTATATATGTCTTTAAAATTAATTAATAATTAAAATCAATTAGGAAAAAACGTAGGCACGGCCGAGATTCGAACTCAGGATCTCCTGCTTGCACCGAGCCACAGTGCCAAGACTATGGGATATGCAAGACAACCTATATGTTATTCAAATCGCTCTGCTGCGTGTGCAAAGCTCACTGGTTGTTTCAATAAGTCAGGGTAATTTCGAAAATATTAGCTATGGGAGCCCCGTAGTGATTGACCGATGCGATTGTTTCTGCAGGGAGCCACGGCCGTGGGCCAGTCTCTGAAGGAGGTGGACATCACCAGCAGCACCGTGTCCGAGATCCTGCGCATCTACATCCACGCCAACGAGGGCGAGAAGTGCAAGATGCTGGACTGGATCGCGCAGAAGCCGTTCATCGCCCTGACGCCCACGCAGAAAGCGGCCATCGTGGCGTACCTGTGCAACGAGCTGCTGTGCAGCCGCAACATCTGCCGGCAGATCGACAACAACATCGAGAACGTGAACAGCATGAGGAAGGACAAGTGGGTGGCGGAGGGCAAAGTCAGGCAGTAAGTGGGGCTGAAAGGGACTTCGAGAGACTCTTAGAGTTCTCTTCGAGAGTTCATTGTCAATTTTCACGAAATTCTCCTTCGTTCTTCTCAGGCTCAATTGAATATTTCATTGAAATAAAGATGCACCTGATGAAGCAGTTAATTCTGCGAAACGTCGTGCAGTATGGATGTATAATATTGGCTGTGCCTGAATTTCTTAATTATTCTCAGGCTCAAGACTCTCCAGGCGAAAAAAATCGCCCTGCGGGAGCTGAAGACGCAGATCAAGGAGGACAAGCACCAGCCCGGAAAGGCGGAGGCCAAGGGCGGTGGAGGGAGCCCGAGCGAGAGGAGGGAAGCTGCCAAGGAAAGGGAGAGAGACAGGAGCGAGGACAACGAGGACGTCAGGAACGACAGCGGCAACGAGAGCGAGGAATCTCACAACACGGGCAACAACGTCGAGGTCGAGCAGGACACCGACGGGCTGGAGGTACGCAAAAATAGCAAATTCTGATGTTCGCGGGGATCTTTCCCTGGTTTTTCATAGTCATTAGTCACTGGAGAATATTTTTCCTAACTGCAAAACTCGATACGTTGCAGGAGGATGTGCCCGGGGAATCCGTGGAAGACCTGGGGAAGAAGATCGATCGATCCACGAAGGTGAGTTCAAAATGTCGCATGCCGGCGGCCATTCAGAACTGTTGTTTGGTAGAATGCAGGGATGTGGCCGATGTGACAAAATGGGACAATTTGAAACCTGTGTGACAAATGTGACAATTTCTGTAAAAAATGGAAAATAATGTGACA
>JAQFYZ010000670.1:0-36019 GCA_034695085.1 Cylindroiulus punctatus | reverse complement strand
TTTGAGATTTCTGCTGACCATTTCCAAAAGTTGATATTAATAAACATTATATTTTTCTCATGAGCAGGTTCAAAAAATTTTTCTACACAATTTATAAGTCAGGGAAATTAACTTGGGTTGTCAGGGAATGTCAGGGAAATGATTTTGTAAATTTGAGTATGAACCCTGTATAGACAAGTAGGATTGAAATCAACATAGACATATGCACATTTGGGGCAGGCCATATACCGAAGTGTGTCCCAACACGCTTTTCTAATACCAATTCCAAAAGTAATAATTAAAAAGCTATTTTCCTTTATGCGGCAATTGAAAAGCATTCAAAATAAATTGAAAGACATTCAAAAATAAACTGGTTTTATAGTTTAGGAAATATGAAACCATGTCATGGAGGTTCTCAACTAGGTTGGTAAACTCGTTTGGATGCACCATGTGAATTGGATGTTAATATTAACCTGATGAAGGTAGGATTTGTAATACAGAGAAGGCTTATTTTTGAATCTTCAGTATTTTTGAATGTTTTACAATTTCGGCATGAATAAAAATAATTTCTTGAAATGTTTTCAAGATTCGTTTGCCCTGTATTTCAGTTGGCTGTTCCACCAATGTGAAATCACATCCAACCTCTTAGAAATTATATGTAGCACAGAGGCCTACATACATGTTTATTCCTGCCATATGTCCGCGGCATGTTGCATGTACATACTATATGCGAACATATTTGCAGAGTCGTGTAGCTATGCTTTACAATCAATCGACCCTATGTTTGGCATGACTAAATCTAAATAAAGCAGCAATTCCGATTCATGTACCAGGCTTGTACATGTAATGGCTGCTATCTTATACAAAACAGAACCAATCAAGGTCATTCTACAGGGCATACAGTAGATTGTTGCGTATCATGTGTGACATTTTATCAGTTTATCTACATGCAGCCTATATTTCAGATTTCAACTGCAAGTATGGAAAATGCAGAAACTGAAAACAAAAAGTTTATGGAGTTATTTTTTTGATTCTTTGAATGCATGGTATGTACAATGTACATGCAAAATTATTGCATAGCGTTATTAGAAGAGAAGCAACATGTATATGAATACTATGATAACGAAACGGAAGCCTGAAAAATTAAGCGATAATTTCACGCCTACACTTTCTGTTGATAAGAAAATGAATATAGTCAGAAACTAACTTTGGTCATGACATAGCTGAAAAACAATACGTATCTGCGTGACACACGCTCTGAGCCTCTGGCATTGTTTTCATTATAGCAAATCTATCTGGTATATGTGCATTAACCTTCAGCATGCGAAGGGAATGCTTATCTGCGATGTGTTTTTATTAAATGTCACAAGTTGATTACTCATGTCATGGGCAGATTGCTGACTGCTATCAGATGCGTGCAGCTCAGTGACACTGTGCAGCTCAGCTACAAAGTCCTAGACCTATTATATGGTCTGTTGTTGGTTTGCTGCTGACTTTTTCACATTACAACACTGGAAGGCAGGTTTAGTTTTTGTCCATATGTTTGGTAATTGCTAGTGTGATTATAGGGCTCTTCGGCGGCCTTTCATTCGCTTCCTGAAAGCCAGTAGTGTCACAACTTCATAAGTATGCCATGGTGAGCAAATAATTTGAAACTTGAACCAGCTGTTTCGCTTTTTCAGTGACAATTCAACTCGTGCTAGAGTAGAGGGAATGGCATCGGACGTGCATCCGTACACAATGGCAGAGGACGGTGAGGACAAACTCTTGCTGCTGCAGAATGAGCTGCAACAGGACACCGAAATCCAGTCGGATCCTGACGCCAATGTTAACAGGCCATTCGATGAGGAAAATCCAGGCAGCTCCAGACCGTTCATCATCAGCACGGGCCAGTTCGATGAGGGTGGCAAGCCCAATTTCTTCAACGAGCCGGGTATGCTCATGAACAATTTGGCATTTCATCATGTGTTCGTGGCCGCCATAGTCGCTGGCACCGCAACCATCCTGGTGCTGCTGTTTCCTACCTACTTGACAAATTTCAACGCTGCGGGAAGCGATGCCTATTGCGCGCTCTTGTTCTGCTCGCTGAGCAGTTGGGTGCTCATCAGTTTGGCAGTTACCGGCTTTCAGGTTTGGAAGAAGGATTTTAGTCTGAGGCCGCCCTTGGCCGTCAAGAGGCTGTTCAAGATCGGAATTTACTACGGCTTGAGCGGATTGGCTGTTTTCTACGGCAGGGATCGCTACCGGGTCGGCTGCCATCTCCAGGACTCGCTCGAAGCTGCGATCTTGCCAGCTGCGGTGGTGTGCCATTTATTCAGCTCCAAACGTGGGTGTTTCTGATAATTCTGCTTTTTTGCTTGCAACACAATGCTTTTGAAGTGCATATTTCCCAATGCCGCAACATGCATGCATGGTTTTCCAGATAATTTAATAGGGAATAATGATAGGAGGTGGTACTTTTTGAAAGTTGCCAAGAAATCGATGCACATTACCAATTAAGTCTTCTTCTTTCTTAGTGGACAGTGTCTGCAAATTTGTGTGCATTGCATCGGCTGTCATTGGGCTCTTCATTTGCGTCGATTTTCAAATCTGGGACGAGTACAGCTGCCACGGCAATATCGTGACCACTTTGACAGAATCTGGCCAGATGTGGTCATCGGACGAACACATCATTTGGACGATGATTTACCTGACTGGAGTTGGGCTGCTGGCACTCTTCATTAATATGCTGGAATGGGAAATTAAGGGCAATATGGTTGGGCCATTTCCTGTCGATCGTTTTTCTCGCCTGGTAGTATTTGGGCCGTGAACTGATCAGTCTTTCTTAATTTAGTCAAATTACCCTCTACCTCCAATCCCCATGACGGCACTGGGAATTGAGGATCCGCAGCCATCCACTAGTGATGAACATTCAGTGGTGCAGATCTCCTTGACACATGGTGGCTGGTCATCAAAAATGATGTTTGTGAGTCGCATATCATTATTTTTGCCATTGTGGTTTCCTAACAATCAAACAGCTGTTACAAACCTTCTTACCCAAATCATCATAAAATGTTATCTTCTCTGCTTCTAGGGTCATGCTCTTGTTATTTCTATGTGGCTACAATTTTTTTCTGCAATAACAATTTTGGCACTATTCTGGACTGATCTTTTCTCTTTCTTGGGACAGGTAGGACTTTATAGTAATCATTAATTTTGAAATTCTTGGAGCATTTCAAGTACGTGTTGAAGTATTGATGTATCAATCCCAAAGCCGCAGAACTGTTAAGGTTATGAGTCCTGATTTACATTGAAAATTATGTCAACTTTGTTTTCTTTCGTTGCATTTCAGGCTGGCTCAACTAGTGATTTCCGGAACATGATGGGTACTGGGTTTGCGTGCGTGTTTGGTCTTCATGGTCCCAATATCACTGATGAGTGTATAAGCATGGCCCAAATCTCCTGGCCCTTTGTCATCCTCTACACTTGTCTTTTTGTGTCGCTTGTTTATTTAATCATTGTCGCCGTTGATTGCAGTAGTTGCTATGTGGTCGGAGTGCTGGCATTGGCCCTGCCACTGAGCACCCTGTGGTGGTCGTTCTTCATGACTGGTAGTGTGATTCGTTGGGCTCCCAGTTTTACAGGCGAAACTGGATTCACCATTGTCGGGTTTCCTCTCATGGTGGCTGCACTGGTACTCTATAAGTATTACAGTGAGCGAGAAAAGGTGCACATTATTGAAGCTTAGCTTTTCCCAGTTTCACGTTGTTATAGTTATTCCATACTTAAGCTTATGGTGGTGATGCTTTTTTCAAAAAACCGGATAAACATGTTATCAGTTTAGGAGTGCAGATGAATCCTTATATATTGATGTTGTTTGTTGATGTTTTAAGAGAATTTAAAATGCATGATCCAAAGACAGCGTTGGAGTGCTGCTGCAAAATCATTTTGTTGGACAGTTTTAGATAAGCTGTGTTTTAATCATTTTGTGTCGCTAGCATTATGATCTAGTCTTCCCCAGTTGCATGATGTCAGTACTAAGTAATGCAGTACACTAGCAAAGTGGCGATGGCTACAACCACAAGTACTCAAGGATCCCATTCAGTTTATCATTGCATCATTACCTAAATATACTGAACTTGAAGTAAAGTTCAATGCATTCCACTTGAATGATTTTGGGTGTGAAATCAGAATTACCCTACCCATACACGGTTGTAATCAGCACCAGTGGTATGGACCTCATTTTTGTGTCCGGAGTTTAAGGCTCGTATTCCTGCACCCAATGTCCTTGTTTTCGGTCGGCGTAATGAGACAGTATCCCCTTAGACTTTGAACCACCTAGACCTATATCATAAACATTGTTTAGCTACCTAAATGATGACAAGGATTTAATGATTTATTTTTTGGTGATGATAACATGCAGTGAATCTTGTAATAGACATCATAGTCTGTGATCAGCACATTGACTAAGATGGACATAGTAGGCTTTGTAAGCATTTCCTAATTCGATCATAGGCCTAATGCTGCTTATACTGACTTGTGATATTTTAATGTTTGAAGTCGGTTGCAGTCCATTGGAATGGCAGACTACAACGTTTTAATAATTATTGGATGATTTTTCATTTTTAATGCTAATTTATGGCATATCCCTCACAACTTATTGCTGTGCTGCCATAAATTGGATGGATAATTACTATGTATGGTTATAGTAACCATGGTATCGTTTTTCAAAAGCGACTCATAACAGTTAAAAAAGTATTACTCAATGTGAATGATACATTCTATATGTCGCTCCTGTATTACGTTGTGTGTATATACATGTACATTGCAGTCTTGTATTAATTATCCTATGTACGAGAGATTTTTCAAATTACAAAATCGTACAGCTTTATTCTTACTTAATTATTGTGATACCATGTTGTAGCAGTCGTTGTGACCGCTTATTTGCCAGTTACTACTTCCTGCGAATGAATAAACAATTCAGTTATACTAAATTATCCTTGTATCGAAAGAAAAACTTTACATGGGATGGGAGGAATGTGATCAGTTGGGCAAAATTCAATGAATTTGGTGATATGCTAATTTTGTGAGGTCAATGATTTCCAAGCATGACTGCATTCCAGTCTGCAGAATAAAAACCAGGGCACAAACAAGTGGAGAGGGGTCAGTCTGCTGCAACCGTCTCAACAGCTGCTCGTTGTCGGTCATCATGGTGGTGATATAATGTTTTAATTATTATGTATAATGATTTACTATTTAAACGTTAGATGACCCTAATCCAGCTTTAGTTGATTTTGACTACTACCTTACAAAAGCTTTACTGGCTTATAAAAATTCTTTTTTTTATCTTTGAGAATGATACATTTACCATCATATACCATAGTTAGTTTTCAACGTTTAACTTCGTCATCCATATGTTTATAAAAAAAACCTACCAAAAAGTAGAAAATAAAATGCGAGCACATTAATACGGTGGAAAAATGTTCAATTTTTTACATGCTGGACATCAGTGTATATAGGACCCTGTCGATCATGAAAGCATAGGTACAATTCAGTACAGGCTGTCCATACCAAGCTAATTTCCCGTTTACTACTTTCCTTGCAAGAATATAGTGTAACGAAAAGTTTCAACATTTTTTTCATGATCAATACTTATTTTAAATAATACTTTCAATGTGAATTACAACGACATTAAAAACAGCTTTCACATAACAGTAAATTCCTGAAGACTTCTTTGGTATGTGCCCAATAGGCGTACTTCTTGGTCCATGATTTGATAAAAATGAAACTGCTATAGCATAACGCTAAAAGAGAATATAAGTGAGAATATATACTGTATAACCCAATAAAACTCGTACAAAATAATGTCCTGTGGTTAGCCTTCTGTCAAGATGTTGTTGGTTGAACGGTTTATTAGGTTTCGTTGCTTGAACATAGCTTCGATAACATCCCATAGACAGCTTTCCTTAATGAAGTCATTATCAACCAAATTGACTAAATAATAACTTTCGCTGATGTGACTAATAATCTTATGTGATGGTGAGTCTTCATTATAAAGCTTGCCCCACTGTTCAGTCCACAAGCCAAACGCTTCATCCTGAAAATTGAAAATTCCATTACAGTAATCCATTTATCAAACTCAGACAGTGTTTAAAAATATTATTACAATGTATAGTTATTTCAACTTGCCTTCCAAACGATAAAACTAACTGGATCAACAATTGTAGGTTGAATGATTTCCCTGCCAGGAAATACGCCCCACGTAACTGCCATCGGCACATGCTTGTGAGAATTGGTGTACGATTCATCGCCCTAACAAAGACCACAATTTATGATTTACAGTGTAGTTGGGTTAGTCTTTCATTTGTGCACAAACTATTTGAAACTTGCCTTCTTGTTTATGATATGGTAATTGACCATTGGGAATTGTGGCAGAATTTCCTTGAGAGCTGTAATATTCTCTTTACAAGTAAAAAATTCAAGGTATGCCTAAAAAAAGATTATAGTTTACAATTTTTTTGCAGTAAGATTTGGAAAACTTGATTTGATTCATTAGTTCTATACCTTCTGATAAATGAAGCCATCTGGATATCCCCAGCCAAAGAGTGGATCTGATGATGAAGCCCCATTAACCGAAGGTTGGGAATTTATAGTGAGCACTCCTCGTTTATTCACGCTGATCAGTTGATCCTTGAGCAGTGATGTTTCTTTGTTCAATTCATCATCATTCCAAGGAATGCTAGTCACCTGATAAATAATTGAAACTTAATCAAAAGTGGCAGACTGGGTTGCAACTTACAAGATCAGTATGGATCCTTTGTCAAAAACAAATGATGGTAGCTTTTTTCAAGAAATCTGTGACGAAATAGACAAATCGTTTGAGAATTTAGCCTAATTTGCGAACCTTTATGCCATTCCTGTTGGGTTCTCCAGACAAGTAGCAGCAAAATACATCCCATACATCCTGTTCGCTGTTTAATTCCTGTCCCCACATTTGAAGAAGTGTGCTTTTTGGATTTTTACAGGCAATAAAGAAGAGGTAATAGTCCTTTAGCTCGCCAAATGCAGGCGACTCTGAGCTTCCCCATCGGCCATTGGGAAATTCTGACGATTTCCATTGCTGGGTCCTATATATGTAACTCTTTGGACGGGTGGACCAAAAAATTGGTCGTACGGCTTCCGAACATCGCCGCGAGTTGGCTGCCAGTTTCCAAGGAAGCGGTCTTATAGGTTCCTCGGACCATAATCCCACTTTATGCAGTATCGTGACTGTTGCAAACTCACGATTAAGGGTGTAAAAGTGAATTCCAGGAACAGCCTGACTGGAAAGCAATTCACGTATCATTTCAATTGCATTGGCAATTCCATAATTTCGAACTGCCTCATCATTATCCTTTAATGGTTGTACGATGTTTAGGATGTCCTTTGGAATGTCTATCTTTGCCAATTTTACAATCTGTCTCAACGAATCATAACTCTGGAATGTATCCGTTAAAATTTCTTTATTAGTGATAAATTCTTTTCTGTCGCATTTCCAAAGAAAACATTTTACAACTATTAAGGAGGTAAACAATTACCTGGATTGGCATGACGCCAGGAAGGATTGGCACATTGATTCCTATCTTGCGACAATCCTTTACAAATTCCAGGAATGTATCAGCTTTGAAAAACAATTGAGTGATAATGAAATCCGCTCCAGCATCCACCTTTTCTTTGAGGTGACGCAAGTCATCGGCGTACGAATCACTGTCTGGATGACCCTTTGGATAACCTAAGATATTTGGCAGTCTATAATTATTTTTTTTAGTTAAGTGATTGTAAAAAATTTCATCCACATTTGACTCGCGTACCTGCCACCCCTATGACAAAATAGTCACCAAACATTTCTCTTATGTAGCGTACCAAATCGACAGCATAAGAAAAACCATTTTCAGTTAGCGTCCAATCCTTCCCATGCACAGGATCTACAACCAAAAAGTATTTGTGTAACATTTTCAATTGTTTTTTTAAAGTAGGCCAACAATTACATAACTGGTGAATATCTTACCGCCCCTAAGTGCTAAGATGTTTTTGATGCCTACGTCTTTTGCACGGGAAAGATGTTGCTTGACTTCGTCCCGTGTCATACTACAGCAAGTCATGTGCAGCATCGTCTCTAACCCGCAGTAATTCAAAGCAGCACTAGCTATCATCATAGAACTCGTCTCGCAATCACCTCCAGGATTCCCAGCATTATGCCAGGTCACATCGCAGAACAGTGGGTTTCCTTGCGACATACGTTCCAACCTGATTTGGGATAAATGCACTACTATCAAATTTTGTTCATGCTGGAAACCAACCTCCAACCAAATGCAACTTACATGGACACCAAGTTAACAGCTGCATTCTTCGTTCTTGGAGGAAAAAACTCCATTGAGAAGAATTTGTCACCGGTCGCAATTCTGTGGTTTATTCTGTCGATCAAGCGTTGGTAACCTTGCGGTTCCATTGCCGAAGAGCTGTACACCGACGTGGCGAGGCACTTGCCAGAACCCGAGTAGCCACTCTGTTGAGTCTGTGGCATGCAACCATGCCCATCTCTTTCGAGTACCATAATGCAGACCTGTGAAAGCGTGATTTAACTTAGTCCTGCAATCTTGAACTCAGATCATGCTAAAGATAACCAAGAAGTCGTCCATTTATTTCCCACATCTAGTTATCTAATGCCAGAAGCGTAAGTATTACAGTTATCATTTTCACAGATAGTTCATGTCAGACTTGTGTGTGTTGAATGTTGTATCAGTTTATCAGTTACGGTATGTGTATTTTCTATGTTTACCTTTATTTATACAATAGTTTTATTTGCTGTAAAGTTCACTCTTACATGTATGTTGTACCATTTATGTTACCTTTTAATGTTCTTTTAGAAAGAAACAAAATTATATATTTCCAGTTTAAATCCCAATTTAAACTGCATATTTGAATATCAATAAATTTCTACCTTGGTAATCTAAACCAAAATATTTTGTCAGACTGCCATGGCTGGTAACTTGGAATTTTGAATCATGCGCACATGTATTTTTTGTGCACAATGAAAAATGAGCGTTCAAGGTTCAAATTGTTATCAAAACAAGTTATATACAGCATTTATTGCAAAGTATGGCGATAGTTACAACGTTGAAAGCGAATGATATGGTGATTTACATTCTGCAAAGTAAACAATATTTAGCTGTTAGAATGGTTTTAAAAATTTAATATGTTGCTGTTATTTGATAACAAATTAGCCATGAAATGTTATAATTATTCAACATACTGTTTACACTTTTTTAAATATATAAAACGCCTGGTATGAAACAGAGTAAATGTATACCAAGATGTAGTTTTTCAAAAATTTTGAGTTTATAAAATTTTATTGGTTGAACTTAAACGTCAATTAATGTAGACCTTGAAAGGCATGTACTTTGCAACAGCGACTATTACAATTTTAAGTTGTCTAACCTAGTTCGTGACAAAAACCAGATCTTATCAACAATTAATATTACTAAACTTCCAGTCACACGTAGACATCACATGAATGTTCTAGACTTTTTCGAAATTGTTTCAGCAATAATGTCTCGTCCCACATTCCTTTTTAAATGAAATGCTGCAATTTTGTTAAAAACCAAAAATCATTGTTTTTGTTGTAGCTAATATTATCACAAACAGATGCTAAAATTATCCCAAAAGGTCAAAGTTTCATTCTTTTAGTATGGGGGGAAACTGAAGGGCAGGGTGCAACTCAATTTTTTTAAACAGAAATTATACTGCAAGAAAATACATTTAATTTCTTCCATTTTTGATTTATACATTTACATTTTATCATAACCTCAAAAAATAAAATAACTTATGATGTTATTTATTTTTGCAGTGTAAAAATCCCTTTCAGCTTTTCAAATCATGATGCCAACACCATCAAAATTCTACTGCTCAGTCTGTTAATATTTTTGTTCATGTCTACACCATATCTAATTTATCACCCTCCACACATAATTTCACCACCTGTTTTTGCATCAGTAACACTGAACAAACTTCAACAAAACCAGACAACCCCAGATGTGGTACAATGCATGGCGATATATTGGCAATTCTGAAACTGCTGCGCACTAACAAAAATCTAGTACATTTATTCAAAAAGAACACAGCAGACTTCCCAAATTAATGACACTGTAACAAGATGGTAACAGCCTTGGTTGCCTTGCCTGGGTCAGTTACATCCAAAGGTCATGCTGCAACATAGGCCTATTTGCCGCTACGCCGGTAGTTTCATGAACTCGAAATGATAAAGCTGAGCATTTGTGCAATATTTGACATAATATGTGCAAAGAAAAGCATCTTTAATTTGCATTAAACACGAGCTTACCTAACAGTAGACGACTATGATACCATCTGATCTCACCTGAAAAGCACGTGCGATGAACCGAAGGTTGCTTGTAAACAAATGCTGCTGCTAGAGGCAATATGAGACCCTGGATGAGAAGAGTACGGCATGACGTCACGAATTCGATTCTATTGGCTCAGGCCCTGATTGGCTCCGTCGAAATGACGTTTTTCCATCTCCTGTCATCTATTGGTTGCCAGTAAACCAATATGGCGGTTCATTGGCATCGCATGTTTATATGAAGTGCGCGGCGATTTCCGATGTACTGCGATGATTTTGATCTGTCATTTCCACCAAGTCAATCGTCAGCCGTGATGATTGAGGACAAGCTGCAGATTTTCCAGGGCCAGGTGAGATGATCACACATTTCTTTATTCACTGATCTGCGCAAGCGTCAGGTACATGTAACTTTCATGTCACATTCCTCACATTCGATGACTGCATGCCGTTACATTCCAAATTCATTGACAATTCTACAAGATTTTTAAAATGTTTGATAGCAACTAATGCTCGGAGATGAAACGCGAGCAAAACCATGTGTTCTTGGTTCTTATGCATGGAGTGGCTGTTCAATTATAGTTGTACTCTGAATGTCATTCAAAAACATTCATGGTTTTTGGAGAAACGGAAACTAGAAATGCTACCAAATTCCAAACTGGCGGTTACAGGGTGCTACAAAAGCACCAACGCTATGCAGATTATTCAATTTAATTCAATTTAATACTCCCACTGTCAGCACCAGAGGTGCCATGTGGTGGGGGGATTATGTAACATTGGCTCGGGTCATAGGTTAAGATCGTGAGTCCTGCAAATTAAAAAGTTGACGAATGAAGACTTCTTGGGGTGATAAAATTACTTGGTATTTTATTTCTGCATTGGCAGAAGTAAATTCAACTGCAGGCACAATGAGCAACTCACAACTTGAGTTATATAGCTGATCAGCTGAGCTAAACATATGTTATACAATTTGTAAATGTGCAGATCACTGCTTGTTATCAGGGCCTTCTCTGTAAATAGAGGGTGCACTGCTGTTTATAATACATGTTACTGGAATAATTAGAAGCTATGTTATATGATAGCTATATAAAATGAACAGATGTTATTTATTTGTTACTGGGATTCCTTCTTCTGACTTCTTTTGAATCAAATGGAAT
The DNA here is from genome assembly GCA_034695085.1 of Cylindroiulus punctatus. NCBI lineage: Eukaryota > Metazoa > Arthropoda > Diplopoda > Julida > Julidae > Cylindroiulus > Cylindroiulus punctatus. The sequence goes on along the minus strand of JAQFYZ010000670.1, from coordinate 24,511 downwards.
CGACCGGAAGGATCTGGAATGTAATATCGTTGCCAGAGTTCAGTACTGGAGGAGCGACGACCCCATGGTTTTAAAGGACCGTCCCAACGCAAAAGCTTTGCTTGTTGAAGAAATAGGCGTGAATATCGAGCAACAGACGTTATTCCTAAAAGATTATTGATGGAAAAATTAATGGTTATGCCTCATCAAAGTGGTGATAGTCTAATATTCATCCAAACAAACTATATACAATGTGCAATGCATAGTTAAGATGGATATATAATAATGAAAGTTCCTTGATTATATTTGATGATTATCGAGGCAATTTAGAACCTACCCAAATGTCTAACATTCCACATTGGTTCCATTGCAGTGATATTGTGATATAGTTCCAACATAATAGCAGCATGAGCAATGTCATTGCCAGCTTTAGCTCCAGTGACCATTTCCCTTTGATAAAAAAATTGCATTCAATGCATGGAAATGGTTCTAATAAACAAGAAAGTTGAAATGAAATCAACGATTGAATTTGTAAACCATACTCTGAGTTCGATTTTATCCAGAAATCAAGTTTCTGAGAAATGTTGAAATGCCTCCAATCAGTTAGGTTAATCACAAACACTCCAGTGTCGAATGAACATGCTGCGGGGCTAATTCGCAACTCTTTGACTTTTGGATTGTTAAAATTGACATAACTGGCGTATGTATTCTGAAATGAAAAGAAGCTTATATGAAAAGACATTATTCAATTTGCATCGTGATATGCATCTGGTGGCTGGTTCAAATCAATTTTTTGTTGAAAATGATGCTTACCTGGGTATAAGATAACCTTTTCGAAACAGAATTACAGTCTGTAGAAAACACCCCTAACTGGCCAGGGTGAGGGGAAACACTTGCCAATTCTTTAATATCGCCTTGCACTATGCAATCGTCCTCGATATAAATTATTAATCCTTCTACTTCTGGATAAAGTAGGGGGATGTATGCCTTGACAAGGTTCACTGGTAACTAAAATCAAATTGCACATCCAATCTTTATTTTTTGTATTACTGAAGCATATTTGAAAGAAACTCGTATTGAGATAGATAAAATAATTACTTCAGCTGTAGAATTTGGTGGAATTGCACTGTTGGGGGATCGAATAACATATGAAACGTCTTTTAACGTGCTGCTGGTAATCCATGTTCTGAAATGATTATAATATTCTAAATGCATACTAATGCAACTTAGTAAAGCCAACACATTTACTGCAGTGTGCGACGGTGATCACACATTTTAATACTCGATGTACACATGTGTGATCACCTTCTTGAGGTTCTGCTCTCAAAATTATAACTAACTGAAACTACCTAAGATATTGTGCGTTCTTCTGGGATGTACTTAAATAAAATATAACGGGTTCCTTAGTATTCGATATAATGCTGTTCATGACTGCGATCACCCCCATGAGTCGATCAGAGGCAATCATCACTTGGATTGGATTGCGATGCCGGAATTGAATTTTTGGCGTGGCTGCTAGATGTGAAACACAACAAAAATTAGCTTAATAACAGATCAACCTGTATCTGTATACTATACAGTATGTATGCAGAATGTACACTGTATATAAATACCATCATTAGCTTTATCCACATTTTGCAAAGTAAATTCGCTGAAGTCGTAATCCCATACGTATATTAGAAGCGAGATGGAAAGCAAAAGCAATATACCAAATACGCAGACAAATAATCCTGCAAAAAAACTTCAATAAATACAGGATGAATGTTAAAAATTAACATTACTGTAACATTGCATGTACTGACCCAACGTGAATTTCCATTTCACCATTATTATTGCCGATTTACTGTGCTTAAGAAGTTGCACAAGACTGGAATGTTTCTGTTGTCATTTTTATGTGGCAAGTTTTTTTTGAACAAAAATGTTCTGATCGAAGAACCAGATGTAGAGCAGATCTGACAATTACATGATGCTTGCTGTAGCTTCATGTATTGTTCAGGTGTTTTATGAATGACCCTTCCCCAGAGCTTCCTTCTCCTGTCGTTAGGTGTCGCTGCTATCGTTAGAACGGATTCGAAGTCGAAGGGAAATGATACTTGTCCGTAATTCGCAATTGTTTGTACATTTCAATTTCTATTGACCTGGATAATGGTAAATATGATACAATATAGTCTCATAGATGTCCACACGAAAATAATGTGCTGTAATGTTAGCTATAATTCTCAATTCTCGATATTGATCCTTTTTTCACTTCCTTATTTTCACGCCTGGTGGTGCTTGGTTAGGATTTACGAAAAATTGTAATTTAAATGCTGAAGATAAGACAAAATGCCTGTTGGGCGGCTGTATTAAAATAGTTATCAGTTGTTGATGAAATATTTGAGCATTGAAAGGATTTCCAGTGATATTTAAGGTGTGTCCAAATTGCCCGAATTCATATCTATAGCACCTCATCAGTCTCCATGACAAGACCCCATGGTCCCCTATGATATGGCCCTCAACAAAAACGAGAACAAACAATATGCAAACTTGCAAGTTTGAATGTTTACTGTACAATCCAAGAAAATTATTCCAGGCTAAGTGATTTTGTATGCAAATAAGCTTTTATTCACACAGGAAAGTTTTATTTCTAGACCTGTCAATCAGCCTGCAGAACAATGTGATTGAGAAAATGAACAGTGTTGTTGACAGTTTGATTTCATGCGAAAATTCGTTTCTTGAGGGTAAGACTTGGTAACCATAAAGTGGCCAGTTTCAGTACGATATGCTGAGTATGAACTGGTACAACGGTCTGTTAACTGATTTCAGGCTACTGCACAACTCAACAAACAGATGTTGAAGATGTGTCGGAGGCTAGCAATGTCTCATTGTTAATGGCAAAGCCTTTGTCATAATGTCCTGTTTCATGTCCGGACTAATGAAGACCAAAAATATAATTTTCCTTATTTGCTGCTTCGTCGCGTCGAGCATTTTCGTCTACCTGCTCAGCGACCAACAGCCCACCTTGCATACGATTGTCTCTGAAACCCATAAACAGTTCAATAATCTGAAGAATCTCAAGGTATTTCACGAATTGCTGGTAATGATACGTTTGATTAGTTTATTAGTGTTTATTTTCTTAATATTTGAATGTTATTTAGGATAACTTAAAAGCTACTGAGAGGAAAGAATTGACTACAGATGAAAAATACTTAAAAGCGTTGGGGTTTTCTGCTCATCCACGTTTGTATCCTGTTGACACATGGCAAAATGTGAGCTTGCCAGTCATTGTATCTGCTGTTGCTCCTGGGCAAGCGAAACAGGCTTTAAGCTTTATTGTATCAGTACGCCATCATTTGCCAGACAAAACCATTGTTCTCTATGACTTGGGTATTGGTGATTATGAACTATCGTTGGTAAGTCCATCTTAATTTCTATTTATTCACTTCAAGTTATTACCCCACAGTCAATATTAGTAATGCAGCTAGGTAAGGGGTGGGGGTGAAGGGTTGCTTGACCAAACTTGAACCAAAGTTATTTACCAGATAATGCACTACCCAACTATATGTGCTTGAGATCGTATGAATAGTTTCCTTCCTCTCATTTGCAAACTATAGGTAATGCAATACTGCAATATTTCTTGTGTCATGAAGAAATTCGACTTCAGCTATTTTCCAGCTCATGTTAGCGAAATCAGTATTAAAGCGTTCCGTCCTCTATTGATTCAGGTTCGTAGCTTGCCGTTGTAATTAGTTGTGGATCTCTCATCCCGTGCTAGTAATAGAGGCTGAAAATCACTTCAATGTGTCCTTATTTCTGGTAGGAAATGTTGAACCTTGCCGGAGCTGTGTTTTGGTTGGATATAAATTGTCACATAATCTCCAACAAGATTGAGAATCTTCTACAGCAAGCATCTACTGTGGGATTAGTCGCTTGGAGCATTAACCAGCCCACAAGTGCTCTAACTCACCCTCGAATGCTGGAATATTTTCACACGGAGCAGTGGAATTTTTATTTCCACCATATGGCTGAGCCCGACCACGTAATTCTGTACAACACAGATAGCATTCACAAAAACCTCATGCTGCCATGGATCCAATGCTCTCTGACGTTTGAGTGCATCGCTCCCATAGGAGCACAAGGCAGCGGTTGCCGTTTTGATAAAAAACCAATGTACCGCTATTCTGGCTGCCACCGTTATGACATGTCCGCCTTCAACGTAGCCCTCGGGGTGATGTTCAACTTCAATGACCAAAAATATGCCACCCAGGAGAAGATATTCAGGGTGGTGGATACCTTTGGCAGCCAGGAAGCGTTCAGTGGAGATAATGAAACATTGAGCTCAAGTGGTCATGAGGAGTATGGCCAGCTTGGAGCCTCTTAATTAGGCGAAAAATCGATTTTATGGTCTATTGCAGCATTATAAGAGGAAAGTTCCTCATCCCGAAACAATAGACGATAGCGGTATACGCTCGAATTTCTATGAAACTGTGTTACACCACCATATTAGGAAACAAAAATTCATTATCAAATATAGTGCACTGATTTTGCCCCATTCACCTACTTTGCAAGGAAGTATCTTTCAGGCTGATGGCAGCTGATTTTATAACTTTCAAATCCTGTCCATCTGTAACATGGACATAGTTTCTCTAGATTTTCATTCGGTGCAATAGTACACGAGTGAATTGAGACATTTGCAGCAAGTGCGTCAAGAATTTTTTGGGGTAGAAAAATACCATGAAAGTTTTGCCCCAATATGGCGATTATAAAAATAATAACGCTCTTTCGAACATCTTGTAGCATAATTTTATGATGAATGCAGTTGAGAAGATTCGTGGAAGTGCAAAGAAAATACTGTTCATGCAGTAATCATTTAAAATGTCAACTTAATAAACTCTTTACCTAAGAAATATAATATTTGTAAACTTTCCCAATTGTTAACTGCTTCTGTTAGCTGCAGCTGTCAATGAATAAATTGCAAATTAAGTCTTAATTCAGACAGTTTAATGGCATTTTTAAAAAAACAACCTCTTGACTGCTATGATCTATAACAGGGAAAATTGTTGGGAGAACTTAACTTGCTATTTTGAAGCCCTTGGAATAAAGTGTAAATTTCACTGATATTGCAAAACTAAATCTAGTCCGTTTATAACTACTAATATTTGACGTTGGTCATGCTGCAACAATTTAGACTTGCATACAAGAACCGTAGTGCAAATTGTTAGCTTTGGAAATTTCCGTGTTGCAATTTTTAGTTATAAATTCAAATTTTTTAAGTTTTTGTCTACAGCAGGTCGATTTATTTCGCTATTCTTTCATCCCATAGCATTTAAAGCAGCATTATCATATGCTAACGTACATCTGCTGTAGTAATTTAGTATATTGGAGTCAGGTTTATTTTTTACTTCCCAGGACTATAAAGAAATCTAGCTTGAGAGTATCTATTATGGTACAAAATGTAGTTGCATGCTATTAACTTGTCCTACAAATTTCTGAGTTGTGGACTTGAGCAGTTTTACAAATCTCTGAAATTATAATAAATACAATCCTTCAATGGAACTAGGACGAAATTGATTAAAATTGGGCGCATTTATTTGAAGATAGGGAATAAAGAGGACTATGTAAAGTACATTCCGTTTAATATCACTCGTCGCATAAATGCGTTTTAAGGAAACGTGTGTTAAAACTGCCAGAAAGTTGCACTTAAAGAAGTAATGAGTTCTTGCTAGCGTTTTTGTTTTCACTCCCAGCATTCAAAAGCGTTATTTTAAATTTAGCAAACTTAAATTTAGCCCTCAATTTTTATCCCATAAAGATCCCGTATGTTTATTGTATGTGTGAAATTGTTCATGAAAATTATTTCGTATTTGAATAAAAAACTTCTGAATTATTAACAATCTTAAGCTACTGTGAATGTTGGTTGTACCGTGAAATGATTATTGGGTGATGATTTTCTTGGTACCCATGTGCCTAGGCATACAGGTGATGCAAGATAGACTAAACTTTGACAAGTATGTTGAAAAGAAACTATAAATAATTTTTATTTTTTATATATTACAGTAATGTGGCGCTTGTAAGATTTCTTTTGTACAGTGTGCAATCAAATGGAATGATAATCAGGGAAAATCATTGAAGCTATAATAGCCTTATCTGAATTCAAAGTCCATTTAGTTCGCTGATAGAATCATCTCCTTTGCCAAGTTTTCGTTGCATAATTGTGTCCAACTCTTCCATTAGCTGCTCCTCTTCTTTTTTATATGCCCGTGTCCACGCTAGGGGTAAATGTGTTGGCACAGGTCGTCGATCTGAAAAAGTTATTAAAAAAGATATGTTAAACATGAGATAATGCACAATTTTCTCGTGCAATAATTACGACAAATACCTTGAAAAAAAAGACCACTTTGGTGTTTTAAGGCCTCTTTGGATACTGCGAGCCAAGCTGCTGTGTCTGCGCCCTCTTCTGGTGTCCGCAGCTTATCTCTTACTTGGGAATATAATTCTGGCATCGCAGTTTCAAAGCCTAATTTTAATCAAATGTTTTTACGAATTTGAAAACACCAAATGTCAGTCCTGGTCATAGGTGGGTTGTTATAAGTAATAAGCTTACCTGGTATGTCCACCCACCCAGGATTCATACTTGAAAAATGTATATTGGGATATTTAATTGCATACTGTTCGGCCATTATAACCAGCTGGCGTTTTGTTTGTGCATATGCCATCACGCCGTCATAAGGTTCCATCTTCTCAAACTGAAGATCATCCACGTTCAATCGTTGCAATAGCATCCCATCTGATGACATCATTATCTGTAAAAACATGACACCTTGTACGCAATCATGCACATCTTTTAGTGTTTTAAAATCTAATGTTTGGGGCAGCCTTACCACTCTTGCTTCATTGCTTTTGGCTAGTAAAGGCATTAGTCCAGTTACTAATATATGCGGACCTAATACATTTGTTGCGAATGTGGTTTCTAAAGCATCTGAAGTAAGCTCCCTTGTTTGGACCATACATCCAGCATTATTCACCTTTTGAAAACATGTACTTGTTACACATCTTGAGTTACACGAGTGGTATACACTGGCATCCAGATTCGCAAACTGCTTACCAAGACGTCTAGGGCAGTATTTGTTTCCAGAAAAGTTTCGACGAATTCTGCAATTTGACAAGGGCGGCTTATGTCGAGCACATGTACATAGACACGCTTGAAGAGGTGAAAATCGAAATTAGTACGAGTGAACTGTTTTGTGTTCCCAAATTAGGATGTAATAACTCAGTAAGGTTATCAATACTGTGGGATAAAAAGGGAATTCACACAAAAAATGTGGTGCATAACTTCTGGATGAACCAGTATATGCTATTCATCTAGGCAAATGAACTGTACAAAATTGGCAGGTGAGGAGATGATACCAACAAGATATTGTGTGGGAAACCACAATCGATCAGCATAGCCGGCAAGGGATTCGAACTTGCAACTGCCAAATGCAAGGTTAACCAAGTTACCACTCTGCCAATCTGTTCGGTGACAGATTACTGAAACATTTAATGTACATGTGTCAGGATCGTACCGGATTGCCAGTAGTTTCCACTAGTTCTTTCCGAATAGCTTCCCCGCTCTTTCTGTCTCGGCATACTAAATGGACCGCACCAGCTGTTACAATGAGAAATATCACACTATTTCAACTTTTCAGTTTGTAAACTTGCTAGCATTCTATTGATGATATCTGAACATCAATCGACTGATCACCTTTTTTCGCAATTTCTGCTGCAATTCCTTTGCCAATGCCACTACTAGCCCCTGTCACCATGAAGGTTTTGTCGGCACAGTCAATGTCCAAGTCCTTGGGGTCAAACCGCCTCTTGTTGGTCAAGAAGGCGTCTCTGCAACAATTATCATAACAAATTATTGCTTATGGCACCATTTCCAGCTGTTTATTTGCATTGGAACAATGGAAATGAACCCTTGCCTGGTGTATTCTCTCCATCCTTTTCTGTACCATAAGGCGTTTCTGTACATGGACATGACTGCATGGAGCTTCTTGGCTGCACTTTTTTTTATATTACCAGTGCCTCCTCTATAAATAGAGGACTCACTATAGCTGCTGGTGTAACTAAAATTTGAATAGCATAATTATTTTTAACGCCCATAAGCAGTATGTTTTGTCTTCACGGTTGTTTTTCATTTCTACGTCATGCATTGTTAGACACTCAGTTTAGCTGATAACAGCATTATGGTCACGGTGATATCATCATAATTTCCTACTCGTGTCCTGGTAACCTACTTGTTCTCAAATTGCTTGAAGGCGCCACCTAGAAAGGTCACCTGAACTAATTTCTGCCAAATTCAAATCGAGTACAGCAAACAAGTCCAGGCAGGTAGTTTCGCATTTCCAAATACATGTCGTCCATTCAAATATCAAAGGTCATACATGTACATGAATGTAATTAATATCCAGATACATGTACGTACCAATCAGCAAGAAAAATCCTAATTTTATTTGCCTATACGAGAAGATAAATGTGAATTGTTTAGTTTTGTTTATTGTACATAGGCCTACAAACAGACAACACTGTACAACCAGTAAATAAATCCGAACATTTTATTCGCAAAAAAATATGGTAGTAAACTAGCTCCACAGATATGAAGATATCCAATGATATAACAGACGGGGTCAAACACAACAATGTCCATTCCATTTTTAAATAAACTGCAGTTTAGGATTTTACTGCAATTTAGAGTGTCTTTGGTTGTTGTATTACTGTGCTTTTACTTTGCATCTGGAAGTATCTAGTAGGGCAAGTTGAACTTTTGTTGTGCTGCTGTGACCTGTGACCTTCCAATGCCAGCAAGAAAGCAAGGTCAAATTTGCATAAAATGTGCAGGCATGCCAGGAATGTGCCTGACCTCATGTCCAGGCACAGTCCAGCTCATGTGTTCACTTCGGCTTTTGGTGTAGACTGGTTAGGTCAGGCTGCTGCAGCCAGCCTTACTACCAACATGTTCGGCTTGTTTCATCCTCGGTTTTATCTTTTTACATGACTAATACTTCACGATCATCAATGCTTTATTTACTCCAGTTCTTTAAATGTATATAGTCTGAGTTCAATGTTTGAAATAAGTAATACGGTAAGTGACTGCATCAAGCACGTCACCGATTGACTATTGCGCTGTTTCAAGTTGTGCTTCGGCCCTGTCGGGCACACTGCGTCGACGAGTTGACCAGAAGGTGTGAATCGAGATGAGCAGAAATATGAGCCCGATAACGCCATTGAAAACACCGTACACTAGAAACTGGGTTAAAAACAGCTCCACGTGTTAAATACACATGCGCATGTAAGTAAACTGCTTCAAAAAAAATTGTTTTTGGGAGGTTATACCTGCAACCGTGGTCCAGCATTAAGACTGTGCTCGTCTACCAGCACCAGTGTCAATATCGTCTGGAGGAGAAGGGCGAAAAATTGGTTGCAACCAAAAATGAGACCGTAGCTGTCTTCGGTCAGGTTTTTTGCCACTTGATAACTAAAACCAAAACTCAATGAAGTTAAATTATGTGGCAATACGCTATCAGAATGCTTTATGGTACGGTAATGGCTGCACCTTGCGATGGTGATCAGCATATAAAACAAAGACGTGTAAAGTCCATAAAAGGTGTATGCCAGCCATATGTTGGTGGTCTGGGAGGACACAGCGAGAAGCGCTCCCTGCGCGAAGGATGCTACGGCCAAGGTTATTTCGCCCCATTTGTCCCAGTCGATCACCACGAAGCCTACGGCAATGGTGACCAGAGCTCCTGAAAAGGGTAATATTTTGCAGAATCTGATGCAGAGACTGGCACGAATCAGATGCACTTACCTAGCAGAGTGTTGACCGCATCCACTGCCCCGTTGTAAATGTCCTGTCCTTCGGAGGGATAAATCTCTTCCCATAATGGCTGGATGTAGTTGGAGGCCTGCTCGTAGCTGCAGGTTGCCAGCGCCCACCACAAGCACCATTTTATTTGAAACCAATCCTTGTAGGTTACCTTAAAATCCCTCCACACGACCCGGACAGCGGCGCCGCAAGCCACGCGTTCATACTCGGGGGCCTCTTCGGTGCTCGTGGGACTTTCGAGCGCAGTTGAATCTGCCTCCTTATAGTCTTTCGGGTCGTTCTTCAGACGGTGGAAATAAATGCTGGCTGCAACTGGCGGCAAACAAAAAGCAATCAAACAGGCGACGATTACGTCGGCAAAGGAGATGTAATTGAGTTCGTGGTAGTCCATCGTGTTGGTCGAGACTAGGAGCTGGGCCAAACCACCGGAAAGAAATTTGCCGAACAAAGCAGCTGCACGTACGAAGCTGGTTGCCCGCTTGTAGTGTTCCTTTGAGATTTTGGCGTAGATGTAGGTGAAGTAGGCCACCTCTGCGGCGCTCACGATCCCGTAGCAAAATTCCATGAACTGTAAAAATGGAAAGAAAATGTCTGATCAATGTGTGTGCAAGCAACGTGCAGTGTCCGGGTGTTCTCGAGTACCAGAAACTACTCACTTGCATGGCCAGAACTCCAGGTGCCCATAGCAGGAGTGACCAAGTTACAACATAAGCAAGACCTTCCAAAACAATCACAGGCTTGTAGCGCAGAAAATCTGTCACCAACAGCGTGACAACCAAGAGTATGAGGTAGGAATACGTCCACACCGGATAAATTTCATTATCCACCTAGAAAACTGAACATTCACAAACAAGCGGAACTGAAATTCTTACGGATGCGTGCCAACGCTACAGGGCTTTACAATCAAATACCTGCTCAGCTGTCAGATTTTTCCACGGGCCCTCCAAATATTGCGTCAGGAAAGATTCTGACGGTCGGACTTCTCGAAAGAAGCCATACAGGCAAAGCAGAAGTGTCGCCAACATCCATTTCTCCATCTTAAAGTTTTAAGTGAAGAAGGCCGGTGCTTCTCGTGTAGTAATTTCTACTTCACTGACGCAGAATGCAGTGAAAACATTCGTTATCCTCATCAGTGTTAATTGCATACATGTATAACGCAATACCAAAAGCATGTGACATAATAGGCGACTTGGCAAATAACCAATTGTATTTGTCTCGCCTTCGCCAGGCGGTTCAACATGATCAGTCACAATGATTCCAATCAGTTGTCTTTGATATCGATTCTAATACTGATTGTAGTTGTATTAAGCTTGAACATATTTTCTTCTGATAGTCTTGCCGCAGAATCCTCATCTCCTTGATAGCAAGTTTACTTTAAAGATTATCGTACTACAACACTCAATTATCGGGGATTGGTTGGGAAATTGTGCTTCTCAGATAACCAGCTAACTAAATATAAAACTGGAAAGACGCAAGGACTACTGACCCTACCTTGAACTTTTTACCACTAGTCACATGTCTGAAAATCCATTATTTGATTTTTCTCACGTGATAATTTCCCATACATTTAATTAAACAAGTTACTTTAATACACCTGGAACCCATTAGGAAGTGAGACTACATTTTTGTAAGCCAACAGCAACATGATGTTATTCTGTGTGTAATAAACCTTAATCTGGGATATTTTAGATTCCAATCTCAACGCAAAAAGCAACTTGTTCAAAGTCATGAGCTGTTCATTTTTTCAATGCCAAAAATAGCAGCATTTTATTTTATTTTCACTACAGCGCACTATTAAAACCCCAGAAATAAAAAACAACCCGAAGGCGAAACATTCTAGTGCCTACTACAGTATTGTGGTTTGAATAGTTTTCGACTCAAAATTGCAATGAAAGCACAAAACGAAACCTTTGAAAATTAACTAAAACTAATACTGATATAACGTACATTAATGAATTGCAATCACTACAGCAGTGGCATAAATTCCCCCCGCAAAATATGTGCAGCATTACTTAAGAAATAATAATACATTATAATTAAAAAAATTGCAACTTTGTAATCAAGCACAGATACGTTGGGGATTGTGAAGTATAGATATTAAATAAGATCCACCAATCTATATACTGTGGGAAACAACTCGGCAAATTGCGAGAAAAGCACTCGCACTGGTGGAAGAACGACTCGTCCCACCAGGGTCCCACCTCGGACCAGGTTGAAAAAGAAGCACTTGAGAAGGCAACATTAAATGCAACCTTTGCAATTTAAAATAAACGAGGGAACAAAACTTGTTGAACGTGTGAGGTTAACGGACTAATGAGGTAGGCTAATACGTTTTAGCTTTGTCGTTTTAGCAGATTTATAATATTCTTGACGAACGAGTGACATATTTCAGCTCCAAATTCCTTTCGAAATATGTGCAATGTAGAACTATGCAGAAAGTTGCACGCATCCACTGACAATCTGACTGATGCTGCCAACAACCAAGATGCGTTTGTGATTGTAATTTCTAGCGGCAAAGTATAGTGAATGTGATATCAGCATAACCGACTGACTCAAATTGCGCAGCAGCATGGAGCACTTTGTAACCAGAACCATCCAGACACTTAGTGCGTGATGATGAACTTCGACATTCCACTTGAGTTCTTAATCAAGGGGTACATGACAGGGCTGTTGTTTACATGCTCGTTTCGTGCTTGGGTTTTCCGCTATGACTTCGCTTATGGCCGCTCGTTCTTCGGCTTTTTTCCATCGAGGGATGGCCATTGGAAATGCGGCTACTGTCTTTATCACGCTTTCGTCCATGACGATCTGGTGCATTACTGTAAAAATTCGTATGCACAGCCATATTTAAAGAACTATGTTATCGACAATATTTAAAAATACTCCTGCAACAAATGATACCATACCTCGGGCCGGCTGTTATGGCGAGTGGAGCGGGCGGAGGGCTCTCTCGGGGCGATGGTGGGCCTGTGATTCGGCGCGGTGAGGCACCCATTGCATGGCTGGTCCTCCTGCGCCATTCTTCGTTAAAAGTTGTCGCCTCAGCTATAAACGAAGGCGAAAACGAGGAATTAATAAATTGGAAATGAGCGTGATTATTCGTACAGTCTTATTCTAATAACTTACTGTCTTCAATATTGATGAATTCTTCAGATTCATCCTGCTGCCCAGTCATCCTATTCTGTGACTTTTCCACGATGTGTGCTCGTTCGCCTAGGTGGTGTCCGATAGCCATTTTCTGCACACCAGTGGTGGAATCTGACATCGATTTCCGCGTCTCTTTCACCTGCAATTGCAAGTCGTCATTCGAAACATAAGTTGTCATATTTTCGGTGTATGGATTAGACAAGCCAGTCTAGTTGCATACTCCGCCAGGTGCAGTCCTTGTTGATGAGCTGGCTTGGTACACTTTGGGTTGTCCGTCTTCGCCCATGGAGTATGAGACCACCGAAGATGAGGAATACATATGACAGTTTGGGTCCTGTGCCATGCGGTCCTGAAATAATAAAATAATCAAAGGGTCAAGTTTTGGCAAGCTTATGTCAACTATTGTTAAGGTTCTTATTTCCTACACAATTTCACTTTCTTCTAGAAATATTTGTTCTTGAAAATGAAATGAAAAGCTATGCTTATTTTCGACTGTACATATTATTCCTATTTCAAGTGAATATTATGTGTTATTGCCGGTGTCTGCGAGCCAATTAAAGCTGCCATTACATCTCACATGGATGTACCCTAACAAAGCTTGGGGTGCAGTCACACATTACTGATGGACACCCATCGGAGTTGATGATGGTGAAGATGTACACAAATGTGCTTTGTACATTGTATTGGAATTGCAAACAATGTACAATCCTGCTCAACCACATCATGGGTCACAAGCCACACAGTTGGGTAAAACACGATGTGGTGCAAAACTTTTTTTTATGTGTGTATCAAGGTAGCCAATGTCTTTAAATTATGTAGGCTACAGAGCAATAACTGTATGGTTGTTTCAAAAATTCTTCCACAGTTTTTTTTTTTGCCAAGTTTTAATTTGAACAAAACGAATGAGCCACGAATTTAAAAGCACAAATCTTGACCTGAACTAGTATTACTCACCAGTTTTCCACAAGGCATCACCCCAAATGCTTCCTGAATTCGAGCCAAGAACATTTTAGCGATGTAATTTGTTGAGCGAGCAAAAACGTACTGTTGGGAGTAACAGGCGCATAAACTCACACGAATGAAATTGAGTTTGGACCTCACGAAATCCACTGCGTGATAATATCGTCTCACGTTTTGCCTGTTTCTATTACAGGTGCCGTGGCTACCTACTGTTTTTGGTAAACACCAGCACGCCCACAGCGACCAGATTCAACTTATTTGGCATGAAATAAGGATTCCAAATGCAGGCCAACCCTGACACTCTGACAAGCAGCAATTTCGGCCTTCACTTTGTGAAAAAGGTAATGAAATGCCTCCTCCCCAACTTATTCGCAGTGTTCGCATCAGGAAAGAAAAAAAAAGCTCGCTTTGTGGCCATGCAAAAAATTGCATGAGCAAATTTAGACTGGAAAAGCAAACAGAGACCCCCTTGTTGCGGGCTAAAACAAGTTTGATGACTTCTTCCGATTAGCTAACTACTTTCCACTCTCAGGCACTTATCTCACCCAGGGTAAGGCTAAAGCCCTGGCTCACGTCTGGCTTTCCGTAAAAATGATTTAAACGGAACTGCAGTGTGTGCCAGAGTTACTGGAGAAGGGGTTTCCTGAAATAAGTGTCAGTGCCATAGGGCCAATTCTGGAACAGCACTGCATTTGAAATGGTTCAATTTGGCAGAAAAGCTGAATTCAGATATCCACTTTGCATTCCTTTTTCGTGCGGCAAGGGAGACTAGACCCAGTCCAGTTTCATGCAAAATGAAGACCCATTGTCTCGAGCCAACTGAGTTTTCATTCACATCTATATGTATGTAAGTCAACAAACTGCCCTCCCATGATCTGCAGTGCTTGTTGATGATCCTTTCTTCAAAAATTTCTATGTTTGCGGCTGGATTACATGTTCACTTTCTAAAAGCCATTTATTGATATCATTGTTTCAGATGACAATGGCACTGTATTGCTATGACCAATTAATGGTGGTATGGAATATAGCTTGGGGAAGCCAGATTTGCCAATTTGTTTTTAAAATTTTCAATTTCAAAGAATTTTGGTATCCTCAATTTTTTAAACTTCACAATATGATGGCTGCCTAAACTTATTAGTTGTGACCAGGGTCCAACAACCTCTCATGTCAGAATTTTAAAGGAACTAACAAATGGATGAACCATATATTAAACAGATCATTTCCAGCATTTCAAGTGGTTTGCAAACTATACACGGTCAATAATTTATATGAATGTAATTCCTCAATCATTGCCATATAAATAAACGCAGTTGACCACTGGCACACAATTTTGCAAACCGATGATGATGCAAAACGCATCTGGCCATGCAAACTAAGATTATTACAGATATGAGATACATGTAAGAGGTTGGTCATTTCTTGTCAAATCACTGGCCAAGAAATTGCTGAAGCAATAAAAGGATGCCTCACAAAGTATGTACTATTTATTAATCATGTGCCTAATTTCTCACCAGCAATTGTAAATTTGCTGTAGGGTAAAAATGAAATTTTGCATGGGGATATGCCGGTACATTTTAAAGAGGAACATGATTGTCCACCTAGAACAGACCAAAGATTGAGAAACATCAGTATCCACTCACCATCCCGGCAAACATGGAGCCAATATCGGGAAACATGCTTCGTCCATAGCCACCCCCATATGGCATTAAAGAAAGCTGTTGGAATGGGTCCCGTTGTCTGATATGGCTATCGTCGGGGGGTGCCATTAGCTGTGGAAATCGAAATCCTCCACCACCTCCAAAAATTCCTTCGAAAGGTAACATGAAATCGTCCATCATCCGTTCCACCCGTCTCATTTGCTCACGATGTACACTGGGACAAAAAGAAAATGAAATTGTTAGAATCATTCAACCACTGAGCACTTGATAGTTCGCTTCTTCATTTAATATACAGGTCATAGTGGAGAAATAATAGCTGTTGTAGTCATAATGATGCACTCCTTTGCAGTTGCTCCACATTCTGAGATGTGGTCAAAAACCATGGTGGCACTCAAAATGATATTAAAATATGCAAATCATTTTTTTATTTTCCCCTCGCTATTAGGTGGTTCTTGTTTGGTTTTTAGGTCAGCCACTGATCCACCCTTGTTCTCAAAATTTAAACCATGATACAGTATGCCTAGGCATTGGTGAATTCACAAACGTGTTCACATTTTTATAACAATACTTCCAATACAGCTACATGTACTCCTAAAATGAGTACGCATACATGTAGTCTTATATACACATTTCAAGTAGCAAACTGCTGAGCACAACCAAAGCGAATAACCTACTACACGAAATTCGTCTACACGATAGACCTACATGTAGATACTGGTCTATAGTCTAACAAACAGCTGGTCGAGTCAGGTTTTGCCACAGCATGATATGTTACACATTTTTCTAAATGTTTTCCAATGGTTTTCCATGCACATTTAATTTTTTGAAAATAGCTAACATGTAGTATCGCTTTGTTTGCACATCAACCGAGCTTGGTGGCTTTGTGGTTAGTCTCCACCCACTAATATACCAAAATACCAATTAGATATCTATACTAATAATTCGGCCATAAGAGATATTCGCTTTGAGCCTTGTCTTTGTCTGTCTGTTGTTTGCCCATCAGATGATTTATACTGACTAGCCCCAATTTCTAAAATGCTGTCAATGTGTCAAATACCAAGAATCTGTCTGGCCATGGTCATGGTAACAAAATTACGAAGTCATTATTCATGATATGTTACATAATTTACATGCGCAGTCACTGAATCGGTGACGTGGTGAAAATATTTGGGAATTATGGACACCGGTTGTGCATGACAAAGAGTTGAATAAACACAAATATGAAATGCGTTCCTAAGGATCGTTGTTTAGTAGTTAATAATAGATGAATGATTAGGAAATTGACGAATAACCTTACATTCTACCAGGAAACTGTTCAATTTACGAGGTGACAGCATAATCCCCTATTCGATGCCAAGCTTATCTAATACAGTATACGCACAGTTATAACGTATTATTAAACCAATGACTGCAGAGGTTTATGAATACTGGGATGATAAACAAAAAACGAAATACTTGCATATGTTTACTGAAACTTCATGGATTTTATTTAGGTATAAACCATGCAAGCAAATTACGCAATTCTATAGCAAGGGCTAAATTTCCACCGAATGATTAAATGTACTGTACGGTGCATAGCGTAATACGATACACGCGTTCAAATAGCATTCTGTAATGCCTCGAAATTACATAAAACACTAAGGAAAGGGCTATATAGGGGCATCGTGCTCAATTTAAAAAGAAAAGACAACAATAAAGACTTACTTAAAAATCGGATCGTCCTCAAATTCTCGTAGCATAGATCCGAACATCGACATTGTGTTTAGTTAAATGGGGTACGAAAAATTTTGAAATTTGGTACAAAATGGAAGAAGGCCAAACTCCGGTTTCGAAGTTCAATTACAAACTCCGCACCGACTGCTAATTAAATTGAATAATCCGTTTAGAAAATCGGAGAACAATCTCGAAAATGCTTTTTTCTTCAATGGCTTTTTAGTTCTCGTCTGTTCCGCTAGGAAAGGAAATGGCGTACAGTCGCTTATTCAGTGCATTCACTGTTTGCGAAAGATGACAGCTGTTCTCGTTGGAAATACGCAGTTGGAGCTTCCAACTTTTAATGGCATTGCGCATTTTCTGCAAACGTACTGGGTTGGTAACAGTGTTGCCGATTTAGGGATTTTAGAGGTGAATTCGCTAGCTCATTGAATTCCGCTCATTGATTTCTAATATAAAACTAATATAAAAGGATATGAGTAGCTATGTTAGTAGCGTGTAATGGCATATAGTATCGTTTTAAATGTGATAATATAATATTTCAAATTCCATACGCTGGTTACTTCAGCCACTACTTTAGCAGCTGGCACCACATGAGCCAATGTAGAAAAGCCGCGAAATTCAATATGACTCAACATTACAATTTGGTGCCATGATAGTTTCTGCAGGATTGTCCGATACTTTTACTTCTTAAAATTGAGGACATTTGTTAATCCAGAAATTGACACCTTTTTTGAGTTTTCACTGCGTGTGCGACATACATATATCACAGGTTAGCAATTAATACTTTCAATGTCCATCACAATGATCCACACAACTTCCACCGTAATGTTTTTTTAATGATGTTTAATAATATAAGCTTAAATGAAATGACTCAACTATTTACACGTATAAATGTTTCAAAAGTTCTGGAAATGGCGCCTACATCTACGTCTTCTTCTTCCGCGTTCATTAACGTCCACTTGCTCATTTGCCAAAGTCCAATAATCGATGGAATTTTGGCAGTGACTGTACAATGATAGTTTCATAAGATTTTCCAAGAAAATATGAAGGTGATAATTAAAGCTTGGATAGCCACCATAACATTCGATCTAGAAAGAAAAATAACTTATAGTGGTGCCTATTTATATTTATAAAATATGTGCATTGATCAAACTAACCTACTGATTCACTTGTCCCACCGCCACTTGATTTCCACTGTTTCCGTCAATGGAATGATCACCTCTCTGAGTTGTAGCACCTTTCCTCTACCTTCCCAAATCATTTGGTCTTTTCCGAGCACCCCTTTGGTGCCTGATATCGTAGCGACCAAAGGCTTATAAGGCAGGCCCATGATATCGACACTGTTGAAGTACGCAGAAGTCACGGTTGGTGGTAAAAGTGGTTGCATCTTTCGACCACTCACTATAAGCTTGTTCTGTGAATTATATATATTAAGTGAGTTTGTTGTCTAAACGTAGTAGGCTTTATGGCATCCCAATATATCTCGGCATGATTTACCTCTCCAGCGGTGAAATTTACCATGACGTGCTCTTTAATGAGATGTGCATCTGAAAATGAGTAACCCTTGTACAATTGCCGGACGTTTATCGAAAGCTGAATTATTAGTGGAAAAATCGGTTACAAAGATACCTCGTTTCATTCCGTCATCCCAGTACATGTTACCACTGGCTCGCATGCTGGCATCCAAAGCCACGATTAAATGCATGAAGTTTTTTCGACTAAAAACGCGAGATGGCATCATGATAAATCACAATACACAAGCTGAGCTGGACGGCCATTGGCTACTACCTATGATAAGTTGTTGCTCCTGCTGGTTGTGTTGGAATGATGTGACCTCCCTTGATTAGCAAGCCAATTCTGTCCAATGGTGCCTCCATCGATATCCGTGCCCCATTAGAGAGCAGGTGACCACCCTATAGGTTAGTTTTACATACTTTTACAAAAAATTACAATTACACAAATTTTCCATGATTGAATTTTGTTTGCAACGTGTTGATGTTCTTACTGTGTGATAAATGTACCAGTGTCCTTTAGGAAGATAGACATCGATTACACGCAAAGACTGAAAGGGAACGGCAAATTTTTAAGATTGGCAATTGAGACCAACAATGACTATTATTTAACATTTCATTTGCACACCTTTTTTAAAACTGGAACGATCATGAGTGCTGATCCCCACATGAACTGATTCTTGATACCATGCGTGGCTTTGTCACTGTAAAATCTGTGGAAAAATGTAATGGCAGTTTTTACAAACTGTCTTATTAGTCCTATTAGATGTGCTGAAAAGTTGTTCTTGGTCTTACTCGTGGAGCAGTCGCCGTGCAACTGTTGACCCTTTAGTAGCTGCTTCGTAAAACAACGTGTACAAGTAGGGAAGAAGTTGGTAACGGGTGGTGATGGCCGTTTTGACGATTCGGCCAAAGTTTTTGTTGCAAAAAATAGGGTCGTGGAGCTGCTCAATGGTGCAATCATGCATTAATTTCTCGACATTGGGACGGTAATCTAAACAGTTTTAATGGGTAGATCTTACCATTCTCGCTAAAGGATAGAATGCACCTAGCTGGATCCATCGTATGCACAGCTCGTCGTCTTCTTTATATACGTCTGTTCCGCAAATTGCACTCCCAACCTTTGAAAACAAATTTGACATTAGTTGCTACAACATCAACTATTTCAGTGCGAGATATAATTTTACCAGGGGAATCCCATATAGATTGTAGCTGAGCATAATTTCAATGGATTGTTCCATGTGCAACCAACTTCTGGTATTATTCGTTGCCCAAAACCCGCTGTACTTTCCACTACCCGGAAACGTGGACTGGCTGACCAGTGCCACCCGCCGTCCTGGTAGGAAGAGATTGGACATAGCCCTGTTTGGGCATAAAATTGAAACTGGCAGATATTCTTCACATTAATAAACAGTGGCATCTGAACAGAACTTGCACTGCTACCTGTGAGTGGTCTTGATCATTTCGTGCCCATAGGAGTTATGCAAACTATAATGCCGTAACTTCTTCGTGGATCGAAACTGAAGACTGTCCATGCAAATGGTGTTCCAGTGAAGTTTCCTCTTTTGAAAGGCCACTGAAACGTAATACAAAAATTATGAGCTTTCTTAATATTTTCGCATCGGTTGCATGAACTAAGGTTTGTGCAAGCAAAACTAACTTGGTACGTAGGGCGGGTTATTGAAATTATCAGCTAAACAACCGCTCACTGATCCATTCATCCAATTGGTGGGATAATTGTCCGTCTAAGTAATAAATCAAAGGAATAACTCTTTAAACTAAGACCAGACTAAAAAATTTCAATTAATATGCCTGTTGGTTTCATGACAAAATTCAGATTAACAGGAATTGAATCGCATGCTTCCTATAGCAGTTTCAACTTTGTATAAAACGAGCAATTTTTAATTTGCATATTCTTCTTTGATTATTTTTAACCTTTTCACCTTACAGAACGTTCAAGTATTATGTCATGTAATTCTGAAGGGGGAGCTCAGCCTAATAACTTAATGCTGACGAATAATGCCGGAAGTAAAGTGGTTGGCCAAAATACGCCAAATCATGATGGTATTTTATGAAGCACTGGGATAAAATCCATCATTTGTTATCCGATTTTGCCAAAACAAAATCGCCTAAAGTGGTTTTTATCATATCATTTGCATTATGAACAGAAGTTCGACAAGTTTGTACACAAGAGTTGGCTCAATTCCGAAATTATTTTGGTCAATGATGACATCAATTGGTGGAAGGGGGTGTCAATTAACTAAAAGTGATGACTCGAATTTGGTTTCTTACCAGGGAAAGGGTGTGAAATCTAGCAATGCTTCTTAATCTTTCCAACTGCCGGGTCCACCAACGAGTGGTGTCTTTGTTTCCAAAATCGATGAATACTGATTTTCCAGACCTGGTCTAGAAAGCATGTTTGCGTTAATACTTCGTAAGCTTAATCTAAATCTAATCCAATATAAGGAGATTAAATAAAGCCATACTTTGCCAACCAAAGGAGCTTTGCCTAATGAATTGTTGATAAAAAGACCATATTTTTGCCCCTCGTCGTAAGGCGGATAAGTAGTGGCAGGCGTTTCTATACTTATTGCTGGATCCACGTCCAAATCAATATGACGATTTTGGCTGGCCATTTCTTCGACGAATAGCAACAAGTTGGAAAATCGCTTGTGGTCAACGGTGAAATCAAGGCCATTATTCTTGTATTCTCCTCCCAGACTAACAACATCCTATAGCGATGTTATTATTTTTCATTAGTTTAATATGTCAGTCCGCTAAATTCATAAGCCTTTCAAAAATCTGATGAGATTGGTCATAAACGTTTTGGCTATATTACGGTATATTTCCTGCTCCGAAAATGAATTTCGTTTTAATTTCAGTTCTGCTCCTTGAGCAGAGTTTACAGTTTATCGAGTATGTGTTTATTGACGGAAATTAGAAATAATAGGATGGTCCACAACGTAGACTAAGATTAACGCTGCATGTCCCTCATAGCTTGAAAGCTCGCAGTGATTGCCCCTGTGTAGGGGGCAGCTAAAATTGAAAATCGTACTTTAGATTAATTTACGTGTAAACTATTTAGGTTGGGTCAAGTTAGGCAATACTCACGAAAAACACAAATAATCGAAAATGAGATAAATTCCTGCAACCTGTGACAGGTATGATTCTCGTCTACTAGAGAAGTAGGGTTTAAATGTTCATATTTTTGGCAGGGAATATACTGGAATATGCCTGGTAAATGTGCCATACTCACAAAAGAGATGTTGCTCTTATTAACGTCCCTGAGAGCTTCCCTTACAGCTTGAATACTGTTATCTCCCATGTGACTAATTTGAAATCCCAGGGTCCAGTAAGGGGGCAGAAATGGACGCCCTACAGCCTTTGTCATGCAATTGGACAACAAAGCATGTTGTAATGTAATTGCAAACCGTTTTTCCTACTCGAAAATTAATACTAACTTCTGTGTACTGTTGAATCACATTTTCCGGCGTCGGTCCCAAGAATAAGTAAAAGTCTAAGGTGCCACCTAAGACCCTGTACGTTAGGGCAGGTGTGGGTTGTAACTGAATATCTGCGACAAATAATTTCATCAGTTTAATGTTTTAAATGTAGTATGTTAGACTCAATTGACGTCTTACCCATTGGATATGAACTTCGTAATAGCACAGCATGGGCCTTGCCATCATTTTCTAAGCACATATGCATCGGATGACCTCCGTGAGATTTGAAGAAGGCCTTAAAAATGTTAAGCCAAATACAGAAATATCACATTGGCTGCAGACTTACGTGAATGATATTTAATATATTTAATAATTATTGCGATTAAGTTATTTCGATGGATTTTTCTAAGCAGGAAAGCTTTTATTTTATGTGAATTATCTTACACTTTCAAAGGAATTTCCGTTGAAGAGACTCCAAGTGTGCCAGGTTGAACTTTGGTTGGGACTAGAGGGCAACAAAGGGCCCAGGCCGTAAATCTTGCTAGATGGTAACTTGGTCGTAATTTGAGAAAATTGGTTACTAAACGTGAATCCCCCTGCCGATGTGTCAAAACTGCAAGAAAAATTATGGTTATCGTGGATTAATCGAAGCTTATAAATTAGTATGATAAATGCAAGGAAAACGCTAATGCTTAAATAAATGTTTCGTGTATTATTAATTGCCCCTGTGTTGGCTGCAAATGCATATTAGCTCTGATTTCCTTCTGCTTTTCCCCTCACTGAATAATTTATGATTGGATCTCATGGGAATCTACCAACGAGGGGATATACATGTACACTAAAATAAGATTGATTTAGGACGACGGACGGTAATAAAGGGCGTGACCTGCTAGGGCGGAGTAAATCGATTATTGCAGAACCTGTGCCAGAAAAATGAAAGTTTTCCATAAAAAATGCTTGAATTTCAATCAAATACAGTTTGAAAGAATTTTCAGTCATCTTTGTATATTTGAAATTTGTGTTCACCCCCTCTGCTAAATTTTCTGAAGAACTCAAATATGACCAAAGTGATAATATATATTGTGAATTAATCAAATTAGAGCAACATTTTAAATTTGACTAATTCACGAGGTTATCGTTTTGGTGTTATTTGCGCTGTTCAGTAAATTTAGGGGAGGGGGTGAACACAAATTTAAAAATACGAAATTGGTATAAAACGGTTCATTTATTACGATTGAGCAACATTCTCAATTGCCTTAAATAATGAAGTTAGTTTTTTGTTCTTGGTATATTTGATTTTGCTTTTAGTATTCCTCCCATTTTGCTGTAGCAGTTTTTTGGTCGAATATGTGATATTTGATTGTTCCCTCGATTACTAATCTGGTTGTTGCAAAAACTCCAATTTTTTACAATCGGAAAAACTGTCTTTAAAATTTTGTCAATTACTCGGTGTGTATATACATGTACATGTACATACATCAAGAGCGAACTTATTTATTACATTGCCGTCTTCACATTTCTCAAAGTCTGCACATGTTTTAAAGCTAACTTTTCAAAGAACCTAGAAGATATGAACATTTCGTTTTAATTTCAATAGTTATACATGCACCCGCTGGTGTTTTTCTTGCAGGAAAATAATGATGCATGCAGGCCTGTTAAAATATACTATTAAAATAAACAAGGCCCATGTTTGTTGCTGCTGATATTCAGGATGTAGTGATCTCTTGGGTCCATCCAATCAGCTTTAGGGCGTGTCACTTAATCCACGTTTAATCCATGCAGTTTTCTGCGAGCACTGTAAACTGACAAAATGAATGTCCTTGATGCATTACATGTATGTGGTTACTCACATAATGGTCCCTGAATCAACTCTTCGCACACGAAGACTAAATGGGATGCTCGTTGTGTGGTAACTCACGGCGTACAATTTTGTCCTGGAATATCGGCTTATGTCAGGTTTCTCAACTGGAATTTGTGGTTCTTGAACATCTTGGTCGTCCAAATTTGGACTGTAAATCTGAAATGGCCAATAAATAGTATTATACACTGTAAAAACAAATGTCTAACTTTCAGACACTTAAAGTGTATTTTCGTCGTAGACAGGATTCATACCTTTAGGCCGTCTTGAAATTCAGTGTCTTAAATGTATACCCTACAACTGTCTTTACATTTGTAATTTCAGTTACGTAACATAACTGACTTATGAGGCATGTTCATAAAATCTGTTTAATGTTACTATTAAGGAAAACT
>JAQFYZ010000669.1:0-36033 GCA_034695085.1 Cylindroiulus punctatus | reverse complement strand
TACAAATGTATGCAATTTAATATAATTGTGAAACACAATTTTCATAGTGTCCCAATACTTTTTTTGTCAACTGTATGCTCATGGCAAATGTACCTCCAAGGTAGATTTGCATTTCTTTTTCCCTGCTTTTTCAATTTCAGGAAATGGCCAGTGGCTAATAACCTTTTGCCCCTTGCCTGAAACTTCACGCCTATTGCAAATACCACAATTAATGGTACCGATGATCACTAAATGCATGCATTCCATGGTCAAGGTCATTAGCAAATAAGGATTTGTGTCATTTCTTAAAGAAAAGGTACAAAAGTCCTATAATGGGGTACAAATGTGTAGAAATGTACATTTATACCCCACAAAAACCGCATTTGTACTTTTACTGTTTACAGTGTAGCTTGCTTTCTAGTGAAGGACATGCATGATATATAAGAGTATCGTGAAGACTGTTATTTCCATATTTCCAACACTATTAGTAAATCAGTCTGGATGCAGTGGTATACACTGTACAATTCAGAAGTCAATTTGGGCATTTTAGCAACTAGCAAGCTATCTCGGACAAGCCAAAAGTCCACGAACGGTTTGACCTGCGTGATGGCGCCCAATGACGCTCGTTTTGCGGAAATTGCAAACGGCACTCTTTTTAATTTCTGTTTCCCGTTACATAATGGACATTATGCAGCCATTTCTGCATGCAGTGAGTTCAGCGTTCGCACGCATTCATCAGGGCGAGTGACAATGGCGGACCGCTAACTATATTTACACTGGATGAATCGATATTGGGAACAAAACGTCCCTCTTCATATCTAGATAATCGCGTTGCCAAATATTGGCCTCTCTCTATTATCCACGTGAAATGGAGGCGTGCAAATCGGTGAATTTGTACGAGTGGGGATCCAGGGGGGACGCCATCCAACACGTGACCTGTCGAGCCGACGACGCTCAGCTCACCCAAAGCCTATAATTTTGAATTCATGAAACCCTAGCCGAAAATGATACGGCTAGACGGGCATTAAACCCACTCAAGTAGGATTTTTTTTTGAGATTTTTGTCGTGAAATTACGGGTACTCGTGTACATGATTGTCATTATGGTGCAATCCGATGAAATTCGCGAGGTCTGTTTAGGGGCCGCCTTAAAACCCGTGTGTTGTTACAGAAAGGTTGCATGGCAAGGATTTGTTTAATTTCTGAAATACATTTTAGCCATCTACATGTACATTCGTGCTATGTTTACATGCCACTTTTAAGATACCTTGATCTCAAAAATACATGTGAACCCTATTTTTACAGACCGACTTATAAAATACTATTATTTAAGTCAGTCGTGCATGTGAACAGGTTTTCATAAATTGACCTGGGATGAGCATACTTGTCGTGAGAATGTGCATGAGGGTTTCTTTATTCAATGCACCTCAAACCAACCAAGTTATAAACGATGCATACTGCACGTAACAACAGGTTGATCAGGCCTAACTTGAGCTGAGCTGGTGATCACCTGTTTGCTGTGTTTGTCCTAAATTTAAAGCCAGATACAGGGAAGCGTCCCCAATCTCCAGATCAGGCCATTGCAATCGATATGGGAAAATCAGTCTGTATCTGGCGTCAAGTTTGGATATTGCTAGATGTACATGTATGAAACTAGACTGTCATGCAGCCCTGAGCTTATATTTGATTCGTAAAAATGCCATTTGAAAATAACCGCAATGGAAGATGCCAAAAGAGGAAATTTTTTAAAGATGCAGTAAACCGCTAAGATTACACGCATACAATATGTAGTATGGTCTAGCGACAAACATTATCATTCTATTAGGCTTTTTTCATACGTTACAAAACAATGTATGTGCGCTTTATACGAATGGGAACCTTGTTTATAAGATTATGCCAGCTGAAATTGGATAGCATATTGGCATACCGAAGAATATGCATGGCATCGAACACCCGAGATCAATATCATGGCGCTTTCGTGTGTTTTTATTTATTGTTTTTTCCAGTTTTATCGGAATTGATATATACGCTCGCGAAATAATACATCGGCTTCCCGAAAATAATGACGATATATTTGTCTTAAGAGTACATGGTTAGTGGCTGTAGTTGATTAACAAATCGTTGCGACCTCGTGACATTGCTAGGCTACGGGCTAAATGGATGCTACTCGATCATTTCAGACATTCTCCCTCTTTTTTTGCTTTTCTCTTCCCGCTTTCAGAGACAATTTATTTCCCATCTTTATTTGATGGGTGTTTCTTTGAGGCTTTTGAGCTGATAAAGGCAACATCATTCACTGTTTCTCGGTTTATACATCGTACAAGCAGAAGATGTACTGCGGCGACAACTCTGACCATTTGTAATTAAACTCTGAAAACCTCTAAAGGTCAAGATGCACTTTGGATGGATTTGGGCTGATGAATTTGGTCGTGACTGAGACGACGGAAGACATTTTCTTCTTACGTTATGTGTAGCCCCTGGACAACGTCGATTACGTCCGCTAGCACTTGTATTAAATGCATACCAGTTCTCTGGAAGAAGGAAGAACAGGCTTGACATAGCTGTTCGTGTTCCAGTCCAACATTAAGGCATGTTTTAAGTGTATTTACAATGTACACTTGTTTGCTATTGGATACTAACTTTCATTATGTGTTAATAATATGGCTGTACTGAGCCTGTGCAAGACATCATGCTGCCCTCTATGTCATTTACAGTACATATCATGATACATTGGGCTTCTTCTAACGGGAATAACCTGCATGCGGTTGGGCTATCATAACATCACATTTCAATGAGGTTCTAATATACGTGTAGGTTAGTTTAGGTTAGGCACTTGAAACGAAAAAGCAAAAAATACACATATAAACAGGATAACTTTCGACATCTAACGGTATTGGACAGGATTATCATAATTATCATTCTTGTATACTGGGCAAGTAGGAGTGAAATATAAGTTTTGTGTACATGCATTTGGAGCAGGGTCTAATATGAAAAATATATCCATTGCCATATTGAATGGTACAATTAGGTGCATCATTCAATTATTTTGTCTTGATAGGCAAATTTAGGATTATTAAGTCCAATTGTCGTACTGTATACTTGCTTTCCATCATATATTTCACGGCAGCTATTTCAGAAGTCCATGCCTTATCTATCATGTTCGTTTTATGAGTACGATGTAATATCCTCGGTAAATATTTGCGCGAAATTTCACTCGAATTAAGAGCGCATTCCCTGGTGACTCTTGTGCATATATGGCGTGCTAACCTTGGTGGTTACCATTATTATATAATGAATTATAAGTTTGTGTTAGGCATACACTTAGAACCGGTTGCACCATGCTTAGGTAAGACAAATGGACGGTTTAAACAACCTGCAATAATTGAAGGAGTTACAAATTTGCCCGTGAACTATATACACCCCCGACCAATGCAGTAATGCATTGTGGCGAATAGTTGATAATGCATAGTGGTGAATAATTAATGAACACCTTGTACTATATTTGGTATAGGGGCAATACAAATTCACACTTTCAGACAACCTGCATGGGATTACGTTTATCAAACTTGGTTGACGTTTTTCCAAATGTCATACTGTCATATACTACATTAATTAAACGGCTTCCCAGCAGCATTTTGCGAAACATCATACACAACGAACACGTAGAATATTTTAGTTAATGGTCGTTGTACATTTCAGTAAAAGTTAAAAACTTTAAAACTATTTGGAAAACTCGCAACGCCAATTTGTAATGTAGCTTACATGAATATGTTTGATGTTTATCCAGTGACACCCCCCTCCAGTTGATGATGTCCTCACTGGTCAAACAAATTTCTAATGGAACGAACTAAAGTGTATCTGCCACAATTAAATGTACGTGTAGATCAGAAATGATGATACTTGTAACTATAAAAAACTCCAAAGGCGAATTTTATATCTGCAAAACTGCATCACAAACGATGGATTTAACTCAATATTTTAAAAAACAACGATGGTGACATCATCATATGGACAACCCCCTCACTTTGTCATCATTCGTCAGCATTTGACTCGCCCCCGCCTCTCAAGATGACATACAGTACTACTTGGACGTCCCCATTGTGCCATGTGAAGTTCATAACTGTTAATTCCTCTACACTTCATCATCTTTGCTCAATAAAATTTTAAGCAGGTAAAATTATAAATAGCCAAAGAGGACTTCTTGGCGAACATGGGATGTTGCAGTGCATTACTATATTTGAAATATGCGAGGTTTCTATGTTAGCTTCCCGATTTTGCTCATAGATGGCGAGAGCAACCTCATCTCGATCTATTTCACCCAGTTGCTTCCCTTATGGGCATTGGGGCCCCAGAACTGATTTCCTCGGTACACAGGACTCGGGGAACTCGTTTTCTTTTCTTGGAATGTTGATGTTTAAATCCGAATTTCGCAGAATTTCGTAATACAGTACAGTCGACTACACTGCAGAACGTCGCAAATTGCTCCTTGTCCTATCACAGTAACCAGCATAGCTTCGATGTTAGATGTGTTTGCCTACTGATTGGCGCAAAATCATCAGATTTGCTCAGAATTCACAAGTTTTGACTAAATTCTGCCATGGTTCTCGTTTAGTCTACGGTTAATTTGAGATTGAATTATTGTAAATTCACCTTGCCTAAATATTCGCAATTAATAACGGCGGGGTTCCCTGTTTGGGAACTGGCCTGGTTTTTACTGAACCAACTTTGTTTGGACCCTGTTTCAATAAGGGTTTTTTAATCAGGGAAATATACATTACTCGGATATAAAAAGCATAATCCATATTGCCCGTATGCACGAAACCTTCACATGCACGTGGCGCCCCCACCCCTCCTTCCTGTTATTGGCAATCATTAAGAAGAGTCCCGCAAATTCACTGGGGCAGAAAAATAAACCGTTAAGTGGAGCGTAAAATGGACGGCTTATTACTTTCTCCCTTTATTTCCAGATTCGGGTTTTTATTTCCTTTGATAGCATCCCGAGCATGGGCACTTTGATATTCGAAATGCATTTCTTCATTCGCAATCCATATGCGCCTGAAGTATTTACTCAAAGGGCTTCATTACGATACAGCTAAACTTGATTAGCCTGATGCACAACCAATGACCTCTTAGGTGCACGTGGAGCCACCGTTCACTTGTACAATGTAGCATTTGGACATGTTCGATAACATCCAAAAATAACATGTACATGTATGATATTCGGATTTCGTGGTCTTTTTGCCATACCATCCCCGCCATTATTTCACAATTCTCTGTGTCAACTTGGTATAAAAACACAAGTACATGTTTTTATGTGTATATGTGTTTTGTTATAACATGGTTTTGTACATGTTTTTAAAACACTGGTACGAATTATCGTTTAGTAATATCATCACATGGCGATGATATATCGCATAGCGACAGGTGGAGCAAGTACTTAAGCACGACCCTATACCCATATTTTTGCTGTTTCTCTCGCTGGGCCATATTTTATTAAAAATAATATGTGTGACGAGTTGATGAATCTGAGGGATAGTTGTGAGGGCCGGGATAAGATTTTCAATTTTTTTTAACAAGGTGTCATTTCGTGTCATATACATGCATATGCACAAGGTATACATGTACGTAGGCGAACATTCTGAAAATCCAACTGAAAAGCAATTTCTGATCCTACCTTTATGCGTGCATTTGGTGACGCTTTGCTCAATATTGACACTTAACATTCGCTGCTAATGGCATTTGGCGAGCACCCTGTACGCGTTTAAAACCTGGCGTGCGTGACCAGGCCACGTTTCCGTGAAATATGGCATCCTAAACACGACCATCGTCCGTTTTGTGGATTTTTTGATTGTCATTATGCCATTAAGTAGATGGGCTTTTATGAAAGGGATTAGATTTAATATTATTCGGGATCTCAGACAGAAAAATTGGAGGGGGTAATATATCCTTGAGCTGCAATTGATAAACTGCGTGCTGCCACCGAAACAAATTAATCCCCCACCCCCTGGTCTCCCCCATCGTATGTTTGCCATCTTTCCCATGCAATCCATTGTGTATATGGCATAATAAACAAAAGCATTCTACGTCTAGGCCGGCCTTGATTGGTAGATACACACACGCGGTGTAATATAATAATTATTGGGCAAACATTGGGGGTGCTTGGCGCGTGCGGATGACCCCTTGGCCCCGCACTTCATCCCAAAGCCCCCCACGGATCAATAGCGAGCATAAATCAAGATAATTAGTAAAAGCCTTAAGCACTGGCCAGTTTTTCTACAGTTCTACTGCTATGTTACGAGATAAGGTGAGCATTAATTTAGCACCTTTTCGTAATTTCGTTAAAATGTTCCATTATGAATTCGCTAAGGCTTTATAATGTATCAAATATTTTATGAGCATAATTCTGGAAAATACTTATCTATCTGAAACGTTTTGTACACGCCTCCACTCGAGTACATGTACAGTTATAACTTTCGTTAGGTGTTCAACAGTGTGGTTACCAGATAGCAAGTACATGTATACAACTGCTTCGGCAATCTGACACTCGAACAATGATGGTACATGTAGTAAGTAGGCCAAGGAGCATCCGAATCTGCCATGCTATTTAACTTCCTAATTTTTAATCCACAGACATTAGAGGCGTTTGAGATTTAAAGTTTTTTGATAGGGCAAGATTAGTCTAAAAACAGATCATTTAGCACTGGAAACTTCTGGTACATGACAGGTTTGTGTACACTGCTGCAGAGCCTTGCAACTTGAAAATAAAGTAATCAGTCATCCTGACTGTTACTAATGCTCAGAATGTACTGTACATGTACACTGTACTAGTGCAAAGAGTGATATCATGATATTATGCTTACCATTCTGACTGACTGTTACAGTATGGTCACAGGGTTTAACGTTGATTAGGCTTCACTGCCATGCTGCGAAGTTGTGCAGCAAACCTGCGGTATACAAATTCACAGAAACGTGTGCAGTATTAAATGAACCTTTCTTAGAATAATCTTATTCTTTTATGAATCTTGAAATAAATCTTAATCTTGAAAATAAACCCCTTAATGCTTTGTAGATTAAAACTTAGAAAGTCGATTATGATGACGCCAAGGTCCAATGTCCAGTTATTGACATTAGATTTGGCTGTTCTGTGGTCGACTTAAATTGCAGTATATAGTGTGTTTGTATCAGACTGATAATAATTGGCCACTAACCACTCCATGGAACAACACCCTGTATGTTTAACGAAAGTGTAATGAGTGCAGTAAAAGTATAGGTGTAGCCTACATATACATACATGTACTTTCGCAGAAAAAGTAAATTGTGCGTTTAGTGCGATTTTGAAATCCGATTGCTCAGCGTGCGCTCATTTTCCTGGACACGCCAAGTAGTCCATCGCACGCACTGTGGGGGTGGATCTTCGTCGACAAATGATTTTCGGTTTTGATGACCGCGAAGACAATGGCTGCACACGAGGTTTCGTGCAAACGGCACTCGTAAAAAGCTTATCGGTTGCGGTTAGATGCCCAAGTACAGCACTTTGCTAAATTACTTTAATGGCGTTATAGTGTGTTAAAACATGCACGTCAGCTATGCGTATATATGATGATGCATGCGTACGTGTCTCATAAGCATTATCATCCTCTCATGCTTCACGATCGCATGCCAGTCTGTACTTAGCCGACGAAAGGATCCAAACCAGATTGCATGAAACGACCAAATTCTAGGTCATTCCTATAAGAAACGTGCGGTTTAATTCATTTATACATGAGTCCATGACGATAACTGTCTTCGGGGCTAATGCATCGATAGGACCCTCCAGCATGCCTTATTTCATTTAGGCTCGTTCTGACAGGATGACAACTGAAGACAGTTAAAACAATGTCCTAGCCCTGTCTAGTTTGCAACTTGACAGCTACAGTTGATTCGGCTTGGTCAAATTCACTGTCGTAATTGCTGAGGTGGCAAATGAGGTCTTATGAGACTGTACTGTACAACAATACACTCTCCCAACTTTGTGTGACAGCTATATATACATTATTACACCAATGCCGCTTTAATGTTGACTTACATGTAGGTTCACAATTAGGATCGGTTACTCAAGTCTAAACATGGCTGTTGGTTCTGGTGACTCAAAGGTGACCGTCAAATTCCTGGTCACAATAGACATAGGGGTCGCACTGGTCGTCTGCATTTTGTTATTCTAAGAGGGGTGTAGCGTCGTAGGAGGTAAACATGTTGTTGCTCATGTCAGCAATAAAAACACATTGAAATTGAGTTATATGGGATTGAAGTCGTGGGCGACAAACACATGCAAATAGCAGCTACAGATCTTGGTGATGCAAACCAACATCAAATTGTGCGGTTAATTAGCTATATTTTTTTACAGTGTATAGGACAGATCACATTATTTTATACTATAGCCAAATAGGTTTGAAATGTACAAATTGTGGGCTGATCATAATCCGAAGTACAGCGTACATGTAATTTCTAATTTGCATTGTGTTGACATTTGAAGCGTTGGGCAAGGTGCTGGGTGGAGTATTGGGAGTGTGCAGCGAAAGGGTCGCCATCTAGTGGCAGTCGAGTATATGGCGAAGTTCGATAAAACATCAGGCTCGTATCCCAAAAATAAATACGGAATGCTTTAAATACCAACAAAGAGCATTATTGGGTACCACAGAGTTAGTCAAAACCGTTAAAATAATAATTCGCCTGCATTTACGAGCTTATTTTGGGAAAATGAAAAACTTCCCATTGCATTTGAGGTTTTTATCCTACTCTCGCGGCCATGAAAGTGGCTGACTGCAGCGCCACCAGTGGCGTTGCGGACTCCCAATAGTATTGTCTGCCTAATGTGCTGGGTGAAACTTTACCTAGGCTGTAAACGGTATACACGGCATGAAGCAATTACGTCACGCAGTTAGCACGCTTAAAACTTATTTATACACGAATTTTTAAATCCTCTGCTGTGAATGAAGTGCCCACGCGTGACGTCACCACTGGCCTAATAAACGCTCCATTTTATTGCAGGTGGTGGCGCACCCGGAATCGATCGCGCCCGCAGCGCCCCCTGGAGGAGCCTTTGGCATTTCAGCGCAGGTGAGCCCAGTTTTTAAATATATTTCCGCTGTTTTATTCATGCATCTCGTTGGAGACCCGCGCTGACCCCACCTGTTCTCGGCCAGCCCATTCGATCCATTAATAATGAATTTGGCGAATTAATCCGACGCTGATGCGGCCGCGTCCACTTTTGATATGCGCTCTACGCACGGGCATGCCTCACTTGACGTAATTAAAACTGCATAATTTAATACGTGCAGACGCGCGTTTCATGCAAATTTCAGGTGCATTATTTATGCGGATTGCACCGAGCTTCGATTGGCGCCGCCGACCGTTTACGGCGATTAAACCGGGGTCTTGATGGCGGATTAGACTAGACTATTGGACATTGGCGCAATCCGCCATTGTTTCACGTGTGTATCACGCACTTTGAACGTCCCATAATCGTGTCATCTGAAACGTAATCATGCACGTTTATTTGAAACCGATGCCGCGTGTTCGGTGACCAATTAAAGTATTAAGTTGGCTTTAATCGACCGCGGTCATTAGCGCCCTTTGACCCCACCCCCGTGCATTGTTTTCCGTGGGAGAGAATACGCTTAGACCTAGA
This sequence comes from Cylindroiulus punctatus, assembly GCA_034695085.1. NCBI lineage: Eukaryota > Metazoa > Arthropoda > Diplopoda > Julida > Julidae > Cylindroiulus > Cylindroiulus punctatus. The sequence continues at coordinate 26,389 of JAQFYZ010000669.1, read as the reverse complement.
CGTTTTCAATGTCAACATGGAAGGTTTTTTTGCTTGTCCTTGTAAATGTAAACGTGTAAACGCTGTGGTGCAAGCTTCAATTCAAAGTTCAGGCAGTTAATATATTCTGTGTCAAGTTAAGAGTGGTTGAGACCAGCGTGCCATCTGGTGGACGGTATGAATCACATCACGTATTGCATGAAATGCTGTAATGCGCCTACTTGTACTGCTACATGTATTTATACATGTAGCCTTTACATTTTATAATTTGTAATTTAAAGAAACCGTGACATTGTATTGTCTACACGTATAGTTTGTAAATCGTTTTTGTCGTATTGGACCACTGAAAGGCTATGTGAAGCCTGTTTCCTGTGAAAATTATGAGGTTTATAGACTTCCATTTGACGATATTTCTGATGTCAATATTCTTTAGTGTCACTACTAAAGCGGAATCTATATGTATAGGCAGAATTAGGGGGAACCACTACATTCGCATGCAGTAGTAGAACGACATGAGAGCAGGGCAAAATTTTAGTACAGTTGATGTACTGTACATACTGTATGTATTGAAATTATATACATGTACATGTAATATGCTCTTGCATACTGTACATGTATACGTTCATGGTCAACTTCGGTTGCTTGAAATCGAGTTCACTCAGTGTTGCAATGCGAAAAGTGAAAAAAGTTTCGTGCAAATGACACGCAGGGTTGTACTATGAAAGGTAAAAGTTGAGTTTCGAAGAAAATAACACGTGGGGATGTTATGGGGAGGATGCTGACGCAACTTTGGAGTGGCGCCATCTCTTGGCCCTGGGGTGACACAGCCACCAGCTATGGCAGGTTATGCATAGCTTTTTTTTTTCCTATAGCGGCGCTCTCGTTTATGGCAATTAATGAGGCATTCTTAAGTGGATGGGGCCCAACCCACGCTTTTCACCTATTATGAATTGCCTCGTTTAGCCGCTTTTTTTATTCACTGTTCTGGCGCTATATGGTGTGTATCTGTGTAACGTAAGGCGCTCGCATTTTTCATATGCATCGCCATATTTCGCCCTATAAATGTATACGACGCCGCGAAATTAATGAGTCGCTGGCGTATTGGTGAGCCACACAAATTACCCCGAGGGTAAATAGAGCTAAGTGCTGGGTTAGCAGGGGAGCAATAAGCCAGAGAGAAAGGCGGACGAATACATATACGGAAAAATAGATATAGACTCCAGGCCATTAGATCAGCGTTTGGAAGTTAACAAATTTCTCTTTATTAGTCCTATTTACTGCCTAATATAATTTTCGCCAAATTTTTGCACGAACATGAACTGAGAACGCGTAATAACCAGAGTACTTGTATCTCACTTCTTTAAAGGTTACCCGAAGAATGCTAAATCAGAATTTAGGAACTGTTTGAACACTTACATGTATACAATGCATTCCTCTTATCTGATCCACCCTCTCCGCCCCCCTCATATTGGGTGTCCTATTCCAGGAGACTACATTACTTGGACAAAGTAAGGGAAACATGACATTTCTTTACCATAACGACAGCTACGAGTTGCACTATATATATACAGTGTACATGTACAGTACATGTGTATAGCGATGTTTGCAAGTAAGAAATCTGATGATCAGAATTGCATCTGGAGGTTTTGCTAACAAGGGAAGATGTTGAAATTGCGCCTGTTATTTATTCTCTTCAAACCATGCAGATATACATGTAGTCAACGCCAGCACATTCTTCTTTGCTCCAGCCTACACCACTTGTCCGTGATTTTTATGAAATCCCGCATGACAGTGTGTGAATTAAGGTGTACATGTAGCTTAATTCTATACAAATAGTTACTGGTTAACTACCAAGACCCATTCGTGTGTGGTCGTTTTAATGTACATGTACATTATATATAAAAAGTATCGTACACTGTATATGCAGTTAAAAAATGTTTATTTGTCGAAGGTGCATGGTCATGAATTAAAACTGTCAATACCATTACTGCGAAGGTATGGTCCATAGACCAGAATGTTTTTAGACCAACCCGACCTTAATGGGTGAGTTTCACGCCTTCAATTAGCTGTTAATTAAGGCCATCCATTTCTCACGGGTTTCGGAGTTTTTGGGGACTGTTGCTTCTAATGGTGAAAGGCATAATAAAGATAACTGGAACTCTTATCTTATTGTCTGGCACAAAGGCAGAGGCTCTGAAATCCCCCACGGTACCTTCTTGTGACAACTTTCAGGACACTAAATATCAGCACAGCTACACTGTATAGTGGGATACCTCCACAAATGGGATAACTGTGAGGGTCCCATCCCGGATTGAAAAATGTAATAGGGCCATGTATGGGATTATATATGTCATATATGCCCATGTATGGCCATGTATGGGGTCTTGAATGCCATATATGGGGTCTAGAATGCCATATATAAGACCATTTTTGAGTCATATATGGGGTCTTGAATGCCATATATGGGGTCTAGAATGCCATATATAAGACCATTTTTGAGTCATACAGTGTATATGGCCATGAAAGAAATTGTATCAAAAAATTGATACATATTTTGAAGAGATTGCAAATATCCAGTGATACTGTTTAATACTGATGTATTTTGTAAATCATAACATTTGTAAGAATGTTGTATAGTAAGAATAATGTCAGGCTTGTAAAAGTATTTTGAAGTTCTATCAATAACCATTTGGCATTTCTTTCCTTAGTTTTTTCTTTCACTTGAGAATAAGTTTATTTCCTCACACTGCAAATTGAAACATCTAATTCATGGAATTAGATGTATTTGAAAACAAGATGGCCATCTCAATTTCAGATAAATTGCTCTTAGGTCTGTCAGTTAATGACGTCATAAGAAGATGGCCATCTAAAATTTAGATGTATTTCTATTAGTTATGTCCGTCAATGACGTCATATACATAGCGGAAACGGGGAAATTTTATTTTTACCCTATTCTGGCGCAGTCTGTACAGCCTGCAGTTTAGTGTATGCTCAGCAGTGCCATGTTTGAAGTGTCTCCTTCTTGGATATTTTACATGTACATCATACTGAATGTCAATTGGATATATTGTGCCCAATAATTTAAGGTATGAATCTCCACTCATTGATAGGAAAATGTATGCTGAGATGGGCTGTTATTTTCTTTAGTGGCTGCTCAAACATGTTGTTATCGTTTTATTGATTTGGTTAAGTTAGGTTATGTCAGAACAGGCTAGGTTAGTTTAGTTTAGGTTAGGTTACCTAATTTAATCAAATCAACAAAACAATATCAACATATGACAGCAGCCGCATGTTGTAATGTAGGAAAATTACAAGACTGACCAGTGCCCCTGTCAATTCGAAATCGATTTTTCTCACTGACATTTTGAATCTCATTAATATATTTCTGGAGTTTATTACATGCACTAACACATGTAATTTTCTAAAAATAAAATAAATGTATCCATAATAACCTTCAAACTTACTGGTTAACTTTTGCAAAAATTGTTCCCCTAAATTCGACCATGTATTGGGCACAATTAAGTTATTATTAAAGAATAAGGATATAGGTATGGGTTCAATCTGGTGATCATATGTCAATACATGTACATGTTTTGCAATACAATTATAAGTTCTATCTTAAATTAAGATTTTTCCTTTGCCGTGCATAGGGTCAGTTTAGCAACAACTTCAATCCGTGGACTAACATGAGAATGTACGAGTATATATGGTCATATATGACTATGTAGGGTCATATATGGCCATGTAAAAGTATGTAGGGACATATATGGTCATACATGTCCAATTTCAGATATAACCATACATGTCCCAGCCATATATGATTCCATACATGGCCATGTATGGCTATATATGGTCATACATGACATACATGTCCAATTTCTGATATAACTATACATGTCCCAGCCATATATGATTCCATACATGGCCCTATTAACTTTTTTCACCCGGGATGAGATCCCATTTATCCAGGTTCGACTCTATTAGATGCGACAAATGAATCGTATCATACCAAGCATGGTTGCAATGTCCATACTTTGTGCACATTTGGAGCAGGGACGGTATCCATCCGCTTCATTTCTGTAAGCAGTTATAGCAAATGTTGGAACCGACTTGTTGCCGCACACAAGTATACAGTAGACACTGTACTTGCTAGCAATTTTTTTTCTCGCGTTTGAAAATTTCGCCATGGACGCAAACCGCACTAGAGCCAAGATGGCGTCTGCCCCAGAAGCCATAAAAGGCTGGAGAGACGCTTTAGCCTCGGTAAGCTCGGCGCGTGCATCCGGGTGCTTTACGAGTTTGCGTATGGCGGACGTGGGAGCAATTACGCTCGTAAAATGTTGGGTAACGGCCGAAATAGATGAAGTAAGGCAGCGTGTAAACGTTTCTTAATGATTATTGCGCGGGACAAATGAGCTGCACGCGCATCGCGAGGTCCGAGCGCCATAACTCCTCGCCCGCTTCCTTCCGTTGTTTTTTTCTTCCGGTCCAGCGTTATTGGAAACTGTCAGCGCCTTAGATTAGAGCGCCGTTCCCACTGGGAACGACAACGCACAATGCAGGATGCGGCCGTGGGAACGGGGAAGTGCTACCTCCCTACCATGGGCACTTTAGGACGACCCCTTGCATTTGCGAAAATGTCGAATCGACAAGATATGACAAGTGTTTATTGCAACCGGAAACTACGGATGCGTTTAATTGGCTGGCAAATAAACACGTTTTTAGGTCCCACGTTAAGTTGTTGACCATGGGAGCCATAAAATATTAGGCAATTTTGAGACCTCCGGCCTCAAGACATGGTAGCAAACCGCTTTTGATAACGTCAAGTCAGTCAAAAAAGATAAGTGAATCAAAAAAGTGTTGGCAGTTGTGTTGACAAGTCAACATCGAGCAAATTTATTGTCTTGAGTTTAAAGAAAGAGTGGGGAAGTCTTTGCGTCATCATCAGTACACTCTTAAAAAACCTCGGTATTATAGAACCTCTGGTGGTTCAATTGGCTGCTACACCGGGGAACCTCTAGAAGTTCCATAAAGTACCTTCACAGACTTCAAAACCGTCAAAACTGATTTTAAATGGCACCTAAATATCACCAGCAATCCAACCCCTTAGGCATGAAAAAGTCTCCTGGAATCTTTTAGGCGTGTGAGAGTGTGAGAAATAAATTTCAAGGATGGTATAATCATCCTTCCAAATGCAAACACCTGTAATACCTTGTTCGTATCAAAATATCTAGATTTTACTTCGAGTCTAGTGATAAATCGTACATGTAGTTACATACCACGTAATTACGTTGTTCGGATTGCATTGATGGATAATCTACATTATGTGTTTGTGCACTGCATTGTGCGTGGCAATCTAAGTTATTTCCGTACCGGTTCACATTTCACAACTTTATCGAGTTTTCCTATGTTATGTAGATGTCCAAGTGCAGTATGAATCGGATATTAGTTTTGACTCGCCCTGACAGAAGCTCAACTTTGTGTAATGTATATCTATAGGCATACACGTAGGTGTGGGTCTTTAAAGGAGTAGCACGCTCTCCAGATTTTTAGCTGCCATTTAGTGTCGTGGGTATAGTAAATCGGATGAGGGGCAAGTGCGAATCGCCCAAGTGGAGAGGTCGCGCTGACCCTAGGGGAGCCCAGGAAGGAAGGCGGGGGAGGAGGCTCGACAAAGGGGGTAACTGTAGCAAAACAATGCATTGAGCAGCGTCCCACAGCAGCAATAAACCTTTCGTCCGAGTCCGAAATTAATGTTCGGCTAAACGCTTTCTAATGGCCGCTGCGTCGAGGGTCAACACAGGTAACTACCGCTCGTTGCAGCGGTGGTCAAGCGGAGCTAATGGCATACCTGGGACAAACACTGCCCACAGCCAATCAAGCCGCGGCGAATAATGGGCTGCTCCCTGGCTGCCCATCGGTCACAACCCGTTCTCATTACAATGGGCAGCAGGGCATGCCCGAATGGAGATTACGAGCCGCCATCTTGGAAATAGCCACCACATTCTACCACTGTAGTCACCTTGATCACTGCGCGAAAGTGACGTCACGGCCAACCCCCTTTCCCTCCCTATCTTATCTGTCGTTCATCACTGGCTCGGACAGCTTTTAAATATCCTCTGCTAAAATGGACGTTGAGATATTTTGGTCAATGAATATTTGTTTTGAATTTCTTTCGATTTGCTCTTGGTTCCTGTTGAAAGAATGAGCTTTCCTTTTTAATTATGCATTTTTCGAGATCATTAAGCCATATGGTCTGGTGAGCTTTCAATAACGGTGGTTCTCTTCCTGTTCCTCGGAGCCAAGATGGCGATTGCCAATGAATATACATGTACATGTACATGTATATGCAGTGTACTGTGAATGGATACCTTCACCATCGTAATGCACTGTTTACCAGAGGGTATGCAGTGTGAGGGGAGTGGTAACAGTTGAGTGGTAACACTGCAATCCGAATGGAGTTGCCACGACAAAATCCAAACTCGTTACAAATTCCCCATGTGAACAACGTATTACACAGTATTATGGCAAAATATTTGAGAGCGTAAAAAACAAATTGAAATCTGTTCTATGACTTGAAACTAATTAAGCAAAATTTTCTTTTCAATTTGAAGGTAAGAGCTTGACTATATTACAGTGCACCTATACATGTACATGTACATAGAACCTGTCTTAACTTATACTGTGTAAACTGATAACCTCCATAACCTAATATCAGCGGCCGGTCCCGAGCTCGTCCCCATGTTTGATTAATGTCCCTGCCTAAGCCAATAACCTGTCTAAACCAATACGTGATGCCCGGTCCCTACAGTATTGACTTAGACAGGTTCTACTGTACTTCGAGCATTTATTTTAATTCACTCTTTTAGTCGCTGTTTTCCTTGATATTAAAGTTCTTCTCTACAATTACAATCACTATAAACGATGGCCACAAGACCAAAATACATGTACATGTATGTAGCCCAACAAGGCCTATGCCGACTTCTGTTAGGCTATTCCAGCGTAGGAACATTTGTTCAGAATAGGAGAATAGCCATGAATGACACTTGAGTGTCAGCAAGCTTATGGAAATGGTCATTCCGTATACCTCTGCATGTGGCTGGATTAATTAGCCCGTCGGTGTTTATCTGGCACTCCCCCTTCACGATGCAATATCGCCATGATGATTGTGATTCCCTGAACTTAAATAAGCATAACGTTAGGCATAATGAGTAAAAACGATCGTTGTTCATTAAAGCATGTTAACTTCTTCCTACAGGTGTATTTGAGGTTTTTCAGAGTTGTGACTGAGTGAACTCAGAAAGTGAGTCAGAAATTTTCCACTATGCTATGTGTCGGTTCAGGTGACCCACATTTTGCCTGTGGCTGTTGGCACCTTTAACCAGTTGCTAAGAGGGCCCTTTGTCAGCTTGACCTCAGCTCAGGTACTGTCTCTGCCTGCCTGTTTCGCCAGTGCCCATGTTACAGAAGTTCTATTTCGACCATCTCGTTTCCCTTTATTTCTTAACTTGACCGTTCTAGAAAATGGGCCGAATTGCACTTAAGGGCCGGAGTGGGGCCGGTCATTTGCTCTCTGGCCGAGCAATTTTGATTCTTGTCCAGTTACGTCTACGCAGGGTCATTTGCGCGCCATAAAACTTTTACCAGTCATCAGCTACTGTCCATAAAACTGTTTGTTCAACGTAAATCCGAACATTAGGACTTTTATATAGAAAATGATCTGAGGGGAGGCACGTCCTCCTGCCCTTTTTAATGAGGCGAAGGCAAGGGGAAGAGGAATGATTTGTTAACTTTTCTGAGATAGTTAACAACGATGCGTGGAGAAATTAATGTTGCACACGCGCTTGGAATTTCTCCCGGGAACGGTAGTGGAGCTTGAATGTTTTGGAAATCCGTTTTAACTGCCCTAACGACTCAATTACATTTGCAGGCCATGACGGCCTGCAGCGCATGCGTGAATATCTGATGTACAGCCTACCAAACAACTGTGTATGTTACAACTTTGGCTAATTTGGAGTAAATGATAGGAATATCATGCAACATTTTCAACTTACCGTATATGCACGATTTCACAATAAAACGTAAATTACATGCATATGAAATAACACGTTTTTGACATGTCGAGAATATCAGAAATTCTTTGAAATTTTAAGCATAGCCTAAGTGTTCTGCCTTCATGATTATGACAATAATGAATTTATAAAATATGAGTTGCAAAAATGGATTTTGGGAAAAGGTACTGTAGAACTACTAAAATGTTTGTCATGTGCCATGGTTCACAGGGAAGAAGGCAGCGCTGTAATCGTTGGAATCGAAAATGGCATCCACATAGGCAAACTCTCAAGATGGCCGCTAGTTTCATCATGCGATTATCATGCGATTAAAATGTCCATTAGCACACTTTGAAAAGAACAACAAGCTAGATGGCAATGGATTGCGACCATGATCTGATATGATTCTCTAGTGTTTAAATCTCTTTTGAATTAATTTTCATTTCACAATTGCGCTTTACACTGATGGGTGATTTGGATTCATGTTCAACTTTACCAGAAAACACATTAAACTTTTCCCTGCAAAGACGCTATTTTCGATTCTAGTCAGTCGGTTACAGCGACGCCTGCTGGTACTTTATGCACCAAATAGGCCTACGCGATATGACAAACTTTAGAAGTTTTTTCCACTTTTCCAAAACTTTCCAAAACTTGGTCCTTGTAACTAGTAGTATTTTTTTAAAATTGAAATTAGAATGTTAAATGAATGTTGTGAGCTACAAAATTCGAAATTAACAATGGAAATGTTTGAAAATGGATAGTAAAAGTAAGGTTTTAATCATTTCCGCATTTGCTCATATAATTGTTTAAAAACTTATTATGTGAACAAATGCTTTTTTTTTTGCAAGTTAGCGAAGTTGAAATACACTGCAGGTGTGAACTTTTTAACGTTGCTTATATTTGCTGCATGGCCATTAAAGTACTGTAGGGGGAGGATAAAACGAGCAGAGCGCCGTCTACAGGCGAGAGTCGAAGCTTCCCCTCTTTCCCGACCGGCCATAGAGGGCGCTCTTGAGTTCTCCGCATATGGAAGCAGCAGGGCTTACCTGGCATCCGCTCTCCTGTTTCTTCGGGATTGGAGCGCCGTTGCGTTTTCCAGCACGCGGTGCTATCCAGTGGCGCCGCCAGCGCTTTTGCAGCGCCATTTATCGCGCGCTGCACTCCTGGATGGGGATTTCTCAGGGGTCGATGCGCACCTTCAATCTCCACTAAAGCAAATATGAAATTCACTCGTGAATTGTAATAAGGCGCGCGTGCACCGGAAGCGCATTGCTAGCCCAGATTGGTGGAGGCCCCGGGGGGCGCCACCGTCTTCTGGGACCGGGGAAAGAGCGCTGCTAGTTTTAACGCGTTTTGGCACTATTGGGATGTCTGATGGCACTCATGAAAGCTCCGCGTTTCGATAGCAATTGGAGGAGTAAATAAAGAACGGATATAAGCCATTGTACCAAACTGTCAACGTGATATAATTTAGGAATAGCTATAGTGTATATGCAAACGAGTTAAAAACTTTGTTTTTATCATGTTTTCTCTCGTGTTGGCTCAACTTCACGAAACAAATCAGTTGAAATTAATGTAGGAATACATAAATGTCGTGTTAAATCATGTAAAATTGGAATGTTTTACATTTTTGGGCAATAGCTAACTGCTGGCAGGTATATCATCGCATTTTTACGTGTCAAAGGCACTCAAATGTCCATTTCTTTACACCTGTTTAAAATTCTTAGCAATTTTTAAAGGTTTCAATTACATCAATACCTCGCTTGATGCTTAATTTCTTCTAAATGTAAAGCGAAATGCTGTATACAGTATGTATAACGGAAACGTGTTTACATGTAATCTTACATACATATACGTTTATTAGGACATATATTATATTATATAATATATATAAATGTCCATTTCTTTAAACCTGTTTAAAATTCTTAGCAATTTCTAAAGGTTTCAATTACACCAATACCTCGCTTAATCTTAGATTTATTCTAAGTTAGCTGTAAAACGAAATGCTGTTTATGTATAACGGAAACACGTTTCCGTTATACATAAACAGCATTTCGTCACTCTCACATACATATACGTATATTAGGACATATATATATATATATATATAATAATATAAACATACATATAAGTGTTTGTACCAAACCAAATCAATTCCCTTTCCCATACGTGGAATAAAATTTATTATCATTATTATTATTATTATACAAATCCTTACCAGTTCAACATGATTAGGGATAAAGAAAGTACACGAGCATCAAACTTTGCATGACTTTATTCAGCTGCAGCAATAGTTAGCAATTCACACTGATCGAGAGCAGGGTATCATTTCGTTTGTAAAATACCGATCAAGAAGCTACACTTAGCTAGAAGGAAAGATGTCTGTCCTAATTTTTATATATTATTTTTATTTGTGGTAAACTCAGCTAACCTGGACCGTCCCGGCAGGAGTCGTCCCGCAGCGGAAAAAGCAACATAAACAAGGCCGAACGCTTGCCTTCGGCGCGTCACCTGGCGGCGCTTTCCGTCGCTTGCCAATGGCGCCGCGGCGTGGCGCCGCCGCCGCCCCATTGGCCCCGGCCTCCCTGGGCGTGGCCGGCGGCGCGTCCCGAGGGGCGTGGCCCCGCGGGGAGGACGCCAATAGTCGCCTCGGACAAAAGCCAGCCTCTCGAGGGCGCTCGCAACACATAAGCGACAATCGCCTCAATGCTAATCATTTAGCGTTTACTTGGCCTTTACTCCCCAGTCGCTCGACTGCTCGCTAGCTCGCAGCTACGAGCGCTAGCTGCCATCGATCCAGCCAACCCAATTCTCCCAGCGCACGCAACCGACTCCAATTACAGCCGCCCCACACCAGGGACACGTACGCCATGCTCAGACCCAACTTGTAAGGGGCTCTCGCAGCGAGGAACGAGAAAGAACAGAACCGGGAAAAAAGATCCACGTGCGTGGCGGACTGGAGAAGCAGTCCCGGCAAACAGTCCACGTGGAGTAGCTGGCTGCAGTTGGATCGTCGGCCACAGTCGCGGCCTGTTTACCAGGGATTATAGAGGATTCGGAGTATAAGGAAGACGAGGGACTTGACTGACTTCGGGTCGTGCGCGAGTGCCATGTGCCGATAGGGCCGCCTGCCCCGTCGCCGCCACCTGCCCCACCCAGTAACCCAACGTGACCTCTGACCCCCGTCGTCGCCATGTTCGGCCTGCAGGAGAGCGCCCTGCAGTCGCGCATCCCCGTGGGCAACCTGAAGGAGGAGCCGCTCACCGGCAGCCAGCTGGGCACGGTGAGGAGCGGCTGGATGCAACCGTCCATGGTGGACCATCAAGGGGCCGCCAGGTTAGTACTCCCGAACTCGAAAGGATCTAGGGGTCGAATGTGTATATGTTTGCGAGCCACGTCAGGTGCGCTTTTGAATATTGGTGGGCTTGGTTTAGACCCTTTTGCACAGCGTGGCGTTTGGACCCTCTCGCAATTTTTAAGTCGCCAGTTGCGCGCTGGAGAGAACGTCAGTTGGAGAGAGGGACCGGAAATCCGGAATAGGCCTAAGCGGCTCGAAATGGGGCCCCTTGCATGCGCGCGTTCGCACCGGGAAAGGGTTTGGCGGATCCATTGCATGCGCGCGTGAGGGCCGCGTCTCCTGGCATGTCAGCTGACGATTTGTGTGATGTGCGAAATGACTTGAAAATTATCCAAATTTTAAGGATACGCGACTCTGGGACCCTCTCGGTTTCCGTAGAAAAATACGTTTCTGTCGTGGATGCATTAATTCGAAATATCCTTCGACAGCATTCCATATCAGTTATCTTTTCCTTCATTTTTCTTTCATTGGGCCCTTTCATTTTTACTTCCTATTTTCTGTAACATTCAAATCAGTTCTGAGCTTCGTTACTTGGGTTACTGTTTCACCAACCTTGACTCGCGTAAGCCTGCCGTCAAGGTTAAATGGGTTAATATGCACGACTTAGTTTGAGAAGCGTATACGGTAACGAAGCAGTCTGATAAGCAACCCCTTAACTCCAGGTGAACGCAGTCGAAATGACGCACGTGAAACGGTTAAGACTGAAACGTGTTTCATATAATTTTCGTTAATGGGATTCGAATAACGAGACAACGCAGCCCCGTTTCGGTAGTAATAAAATTTAAAAATGTGTGAGTGTCGTCTCACTATAGGGAAAAAACACCTTGGGACCCCATAGTTCTCAGACAATGTTGCTTTAACGATTTAAACTTGATTTTAATGTAAATTGGAATTTTTTGAGTCGTCGCGGCTGAAAACGTCGGTGCGATATGATGAAGACTCTTGTCAGCGAATTTTATAAATACTAAATGTAATTTAATTGAATTTGTATTGATTCCTAAAACAATATTCGACGCGCACGTGTTCATTTTAACGTTAAACGTGTCTGATTCTGAAGGGAATGCGCACCAACCCCTAGAGGCAGCTACACTGCCCATCAACCCGTGGGATTGCATTTTCTCACTCCCTAACAATGCAAATGAATGTGGCCTGCATGACTGGAATGTAGCACCATTCCAAAGCCAGTTTTACACCTCCTCTCGACGCACTAGCCTATATCCGGGATATATCCAGTTATGTCCAGATCCGACTACGCCACGACGTACAGCATGCGTATTTATTTATCAATATGTAAATGATGCCAAACTTTCTGTCGACCCCCGCACGATGAACGCTTTTATGGATCGCTTTCCGATGACTCGCACGTTCCAAATCTAATCATTATGCCTAAATTCCTAATTACGCGCCTGGCTAATTCATGCCCTTAACCCCGCGCCCCACCCCGTTGACAGGTTCCACCTGCCCTTTGACCCAAATTCTTGTCATTTTCTTTAATTTTTGGTCAAGTCGTTTTTTGCACACGCTGTCAGTTCAGCTTGAGCGACTACCGCCATACGCCGCTCGATCGTCACGTGTCCCATCCAGTACGCCTGGAACTAACTGGCAGTCCGCCCCGGGGATGTTTGTCGCTCGCCAGTCCGAGCAGTGTGCGGGGATTAATCGCAGCTCTCCGTTCTTTTCTCCCCACATGTATCTTCCGCCCGTTGCTGCGCCGCCCTCGTCTACGCCCTGGCTCTACCCGCCTGCCCCGTGCTTGACCGACGGTCACCTCGCCATGCCCTACAGTGTCGGTCTGGGAAGGGCGCACTTCGAGAAGCAACCACCCAGCAACCTGCGCAAGAGCAACTTTTTCCACTTCGTCATCGCCCTGTACGACCGAGCCGGACAGCCCGTCGAAATCGAAAGGACCGCCTTCATCGGATTCGTCGAAAAAGACCAGGTCAGCTCCACCGTTAATTGCGCCCCCTCGTGTTGGCTTTACCCGCGTGGCACCTTGCACCTTGCGTGGGATTAGTGTTGTTGATGACCCCCCCTGTAAACCATCTCAGTTGCCACTCGCCCCTTCTGTGTGTGGGGGATGTTGATACCCGAGGAACATGAATGCGAATGGTCCTGCTAAAGTACTATAGTGAGGAGACTTGTTTCTTGTGGGGGGATGCGTCTGCCGTCTAGCCCCCCTGGATCCACCAGTGAAAATTCCCCAAATTAGACCCCCTGTAAACCATCTCCATCCGAATCGGTGCCCCTTCAGTATGTGGGGGATGTTGATACCCGAGGATCATGAATGCGAATGGTCCTGCTAAAGTACTATAGTGAGGAGACTTGTTTCTTGTGGGGGGATGCGTCTGCCGTCTAGCCCCCCTGGATCCACCAGTGAAAATTCCCCAAATTAGACCCCCTGTAAACCATCTCCATCCGAATCGGTGCCCCTTCAGTATGTGGGGGATATTGATACCCAAGGATCATGAATGCGAATGGTCATGCTAAAGTACTATAGTGAGGAGACTTGTTTCATGTGTGTGGGATGGGGGGGGGGGGGGGGGTGCTTCAGCCCTCTAGCCCCCTCCAGGATCCACCAGTGAAAATTCCCCAAAGTAGATGTCAACAGAGTTCGATCTGTAGTGGAAATTGCTTGTCCATTTTCGGTCATAGCGTCTGCCCCAACTTAGTATCGACTTTGGATATAAATGTCAACTGCTGAAAATGACAGCCAACGGGCTTTTTTAAAACGGAGTTTCTTTTCTATTCTATTGGTCAAGTTGAATTCTCACTTTCTTCTTTCCTCGGATTGACTACATGTAATATATTAAAATTAGCAAATGACTAGAAAAGCTAAAAGTTTAATTGCGTAAAGACCAACGCAATTTCCGTTACCATATACTGTAACTCTAAGTGGTATGCAAAACCGTTTTTATGCAATTTGTAAACACTAACTGCTAACGAATGACAAGAGCTTCTGTATAGTGCATGTTTATCCGTACATAATTTTGTACGCGATGTTGTCTGCACGCATTTCTCGTGCCTTTGGTCCCTGGGGCATTAACGCCCATGCAGTGTCTGCAAATGTGGAGAGCCTGATGCTTCCTTTCAATAATGGTTTAATGGGCCATACCGAATTTGGGCCAACCATGGCGTGGACGCCATTATATTCCGCATTTATATTCCTGCATGAATTTGATCATTTTCATCTGTTTTCGGTGTAAACGTAATTTTTGGCTTAAAAATTTCAATATATCATGAGAGTATGCAACCTGGTTGCCATATTCGCTCTTTTAGAAGTAAAATAACAACGAATAGCATTTTGTTTATGTAAAGTTAATTCGTTGACTTCCATGTATGGCCCAAAGACACCCTTGCCCTTCCTCGCTCTCGGGCAGAATGTTCAACTCTGGCAGACGGTCTCGTCCGCTAAACCATTCTTTTTTCCAAGCTAAGCCGGGTTAATCTGCCTGTAATCGCCCGGATTATCCTCCTTGGTCTCTGCCCCTGGGGCTGACCACTGGCCAGCGACCTTGCTGGCGCTGCATGCCCGTGGAAGCGTGCGTCCCAATTATCAACCGCAGTAAGCCTAATATGAATATCGCCGCCTCATTTATACGAATATCCCCACTGGGACGCCATATCTTGTTTACTATTCCCGCAAAAATTCCATTAAAAGTCGCGCGCGCCACCAGCCACCTGTTGGAGGGGCATTCCCCAGGGGGGCGCCCTTAAAGGGTCTTTACCCATTTGGCGTGCTGCCTTAGTTGTGCGCGCGAATCACATGCAACGACAATTTCAGCGAAAAACAAACGCCAAAACGACGAATCGCATGTTGCGCTCTCATTTAATGCATCTATGCCGTTTTTCCCGTTCCGAAATTGGATTTATTAATTTTTTATCACAAAAATATTCGGAAGCAGGTTCACTAAACCTGTCGGAACATGCTCAAAATCTCCAGAACTAAAAATGTTCTTGTCCTATAAGCGCCATTTAGCGACCATAGAAACAAACAAAAAAGGCTGACTGTGTAATTCACGCATTACTTGCATGTGCGCAGTACAGACTGTACATGTACATTAGCAGTGTACATTGATAAGGCTGAAATCTTTTGTCTGGTGATGGGAACACTAACGGCGCTATAACACTAGCTTTGAGTTGATCCATCCAACAGTATTAATTTGCGAATTTTATTTATTGGTCAGTTTGATCGCTCGTTACTTTTGCTGTTGTCTGTGCACAGCGGCTGCGCTGCAGCCGATGCAGCAGAAACCAATAATCGTCAAATTAGACTTTAGTTGAAGACAGTTGTCTTCACAGCATGTTGGGTGTGTTCCGTAATGTGAAGCTGCTGCTGACGAAAGGGAAGATGTTATTATAATTTGCAAATTTAGGCGAGATTCTGAACAGTTTGAATAAGTGGACATGTACAATATTGTCCCGCATTCATTAAAAAATACATGTACGTATTTTGGAGGGGTGCATTGTTACTTTGAAAACGAGTTTGATTTTAATTTCGTGCCTTCAATAACCGTTACTTACGAACGTGTATTGTCGTAACGAAAGTTGACCCCTACTAGACACTATTAGCACAACATAACGATCGTTATTAAGTTTATTAAAGGTATGGACATTAACTTAAACGTTTTTATAGGCCCAGTTTTAAAAACAATGTTCCACGTTAATCATCGTGCTTTTAATAACCTTCAAATAACGTTCGATGTGTTTTAGTGTCTTGTAGGGGTTAACTTTCGTTTGAAAAGCTGCGTTCGAAAAAACATTTGTTTTGCGAGCTCCATATTCTGCATGTACATGTAATTATTTTGATGGTTGGCAAGTTAATTTTGAACTAAAAGCTAACCTCCTGTATTTTTTCTCTTGCAGGAAAGTGAAGGTCAAAAAACAAACAATGGAATTCACTATAGGCTACAGCTATTATACGCTAGCGGTGAGCAAATCATTTCTTTCCTTTCTTTTCGAAAAGGGTTTTTCACCTTTGCTCGACCACGGGCCAAAGGGCACTTGGTGGTCATGCGAAAGGTGTCTGACCGTGCCCCTGCACCTTGGGAAATAATGCGGTTGGTGACGTAATCCCTCGGGAATGGACAGGGCAAGATTGACTCGTTTGGAGACTGACAAAGGCCCCAACCCGATGTGGGGTAATTGGATGAAGGTATTTTCTGCCAAATTTCCGAAATGGGGGCCCTCGATATGTCAAGCGGCATGAATTTATGACCGGCCGATTAGCGATCTTGGGCAAGTAATGAGCTACTTAAGCCCTTTTCGAACGAGTTAAGTCCCCCTCGAAGCCACCGAAATCCGGAACACTTTGGCGAATCAACTCCCTCTTTTTTCCTTTTAATCCAATTTTAAACGCTCCTCATGGAAATGCCCCCAGGAAACTCACTGACCACCAAAAACGTGACTGGAATGTCTATTATTGACCAGCGGTCATCTGGCTCGTTTCTCAGAAGGAATTCCTACATACTTCATAATGTACAAGAAATGGTACCAAAATTATCCCTCATCGCCAATGGTTTTAATTGATGTTTGAACTAGTTTTGTGGAATTTTTGGCTGACTTTTGGGCTAATGGCCCTGAAAAATCATGTGACAAATATGACAATGCCTTCAAAAATGACGTTTTTGAGACAAAGACGCAGGTGCAATAATGTAGGGCAATATGGGTGGAATATTTGACATTTTCCTCCTAATGAGAGATTGTTCAATGGAATAGGAATTTGCGTAAAAAAAACCAACTGGCCCAATGCGGAAAGGATTATTTCGATAACTGATTAATCCCAATGCTTCAGATTAATTTTCGTTAATACAATTGCCTATAGTCAAGTATTTTAAACTAACGGAAAATGTTGCAGTATTTTTTAAAATATTGCGACAAATCCAATTTTAATTCAATGTACCCACAGTGTAGGGGGAAGGGGAGATGATTTACTCAATGTTAAAAAAATGTTACATACAAAATGAAAGTAAATACAGAATGTCAGGAAAATTGCAGCAAACAATATTGATAAGTAAACTAAAATACATGTACACCAGAAAGACATTCCACCCCAAGTACAAACGTGTTTCAGGAAAATTGCACCTGTTGTAAAATGATTTAAATAATCTTTTGATCCAGTCAATTTCATCGAATCCCGATTTCTATATTTTTCCCCCGATTTTTGTCTGTATTTTAATAATGTTTTTAAATTTACAGGTATTCGACAGGAACAAGACGTGTATGTCCGGCTAATAGATTCCGTTACAAAACAGGTAAGACATTGCTGTTTCTTAACTTCAATTTGGTTTTCGAACCTGGTTCGGTTTGTTTTAACTAAACCTGTCTTGCGACTGATATGGCCGCATCCTTGTGCATGGTTTGTTACTCACGCCACCTAACGGGAATGACGTGAACGATAGTGTATGAGGTGTGATTCCTCATTGTATACGCTTGAATTCCAATTCTTTACCCCAGTCTGCATCAGAGAACATGTTGGAAAATTTATAATCGCCCTGTATATTGGCTTCATCATTCAACCATCAGTTTCCACATTTGGTTTTATACGGAGTGAAATTTTTGTTGCTATTCTCGCAGACGTCTCGTTTATCTTTCTAAAGTACGTCACTGACTTCTTCAAGCTCTTACTCCATGCAGCGCCTTTTTTTTTTTTTTTGCAAAGAGTCTTAGGGAATGTTAATTTTTTCCTCGTTAATATGCGCATTAGGGTTCACAATGGGTCGATGTAATCAGTTTAAATGGATGTTTGGGATAAAAGCAAGCCATTACGAGGGCTGCGATATGCCGCTGGAAATAATTTTATGGTCGCTGAAGGTGCGTTTTACAGGCCCCCAAAGTCGCCTATTCCCGGGGTGCCTTAATTTCGGATTTACGAGTCTTACTCCGACTCGTCTTGTGCAAACAGTGATCCCGACTGCCTTCGCAAGTACTGTACGGTGTAATTGGGCATGGAATGTGACGCACAGGGGCGACTAGCACGCTTGGGGCATACCAACGATATGGAGGCAATTCTTAAAATGTAAAAAGCATTTGTTCGAGATGAAACCGATTTTTGAAAAAAAATTGCAATCCATGATGCAATTTCGGAAGAAGGTTTAACACCTTCTGTATCTTCAAAATAAGGTTACTTCATCACAGGTTCAGTAGTCAATTCCACATAACTGTTCTCTTTCGGAATTAGAGCGAATTTTACCATACATGTACACTGTACTTGTCTGCATCTGCATACGAATGTAGCTTCGCAAAAAGTTGGTTAGAATTCTTCATACAATGAAATGGTTTTAAGGATGGTGTTGAGTCCTTAGTTACATTTAAGCAAAATGTAACAATACCCTAATACCCTAATAACTGCATTATGTGAAGCAGTGCAACCTTATTGATTTAATGAATGGAGATTTCATCAATTTTATTTTGAAGTGTAAATTTAAAAGTACTATGAAACAAGTGCTGAGGTTCGTAACACCCACCAGCGCAGATTAAAATTGCCCAACTCAACCTGACACGTACTATAGTTACTGTATTCGTGCACAATCAAATTGCATTAATCCGAAAAGGTCGAAGCTTCAAACTTAAATTCTTAATTCTAATAGTGGTTGAATATATGAAAACGGTCTGGAAAGGGTGAATGCATTGCGCTCGTGTTACGGTTACCTCCAGTTCACTTTTAAACATGCATTTTCATTATTAACACATTTTTTTTTTTTTGTAAAGCCCATTGGCAACATGCAAGTCTAGATATTAATCGCATTAATTATGCATGGCGTGGTCGGTTGTAAACTACAAATTTTTTGCATTCATCAAACATAACGACAAGATCAACGACGTAATGCATAGGAGTTGTCCCACAGTCATTAATTTATGATACATGGCTATCTAGCTGTTATTGCGCCATTTTGCTTAGCTCGGGGCGCTGACACCCTGTATATGGATCACGGGGCTGTTTGACAGAGGGATGGTGGAGTTGTACTCGTATGCTGATGCAGTGCTGTGCGAGTAATGTAAATGACCATGATTAGCATTCGTTTGCTCGGGAATCGTCATTATTGGGTGGTGGGGACGCTTTTGATCAGATAACGCCCTGCCAGCTCAATTTTAACTGCAATGACCTAGGGGGAGGGAAGCACGGAGGATAGACAAAAGGTCCGTCAACATTATAATCGCTATTCGCTATGCAAAGTCAATGATATGCATTTGATAAGGTTTTGCAAAAAAAAAAAATCCAAAATAATGTTGACACGTTTGTGAGGATCGAATTTACTTCTGCTGCGGTTTCGAGAAACGTTCATGTAGTGCATAAAAAATCCACTTTACTCCGCATATCGATATGAGAATAACGCGCATAGTTCAGAAAAAAATGCTTGAAACGTATATGTAACAAGTAACATTAGGCTGTGACATTTGGAGATGGGCAATCACTGAGTGCACCGGATCTTTGCGGAGGAGCACGAATGGGGGCCAAACTGATTGTACACGCTGTATTGGCAAATCCCGCTGTTTTGTTTGAAAAGGACACGAAGCGAACGGATTATCGCGAAATAAGTGACACGAAAACGCGACGAGGCAGCTTCGGTTGATGACTCGCAATAAGCACAAATAGGCCCATCAAAAATAATTCGAAAGATTGGCGCACGGAGAGTCGATCGCCTGTTTTGCCTTCCGCTGGCTGCGCGCGGGGTTAGCGCCGTGGATTTTTATAATCTTTTCCGAAATTGGCAAATTAAATTTTGATGTTGTAAGAGCTATCTTTATGCCATGTTCCTTGTAACGGTGGTGAGGCCTATTACTCGCGTTGAAATAATTCCGTAGACGTGCGTGCGCCTCGTGTGCGCGTTTATGTATACAAACATAACCTATTGATTTTTGGGGGGGCTTAATATTTTCCTGCAAGGTATGGCATACATTTTTCAGGCCTATTTTTTTAAAGGGGCTGTTGAGCGACCGCCTGCCAGGTGAAGTGAGGCCCAGGGAAAGCGGAAACGAACCCCGGTGATTTTGCACTTTGCGGGGATAAATGACACCACCAACCTGGGAAATTATGCCACCGTAGTCTGATCAATACATTCAATCTTTTGGATTTTGAGTTTAATTTCGTGGCTGGAGAGCTAAGGATAAAAACGCCGGAATTGCGTTTGTTCACTTTTACAGTCGAAGTCGTTAATCTGACTGTTCACGTGATGTTATACAGTGGAAATCTGGATGTACGGAGATGTTGGAAATAGTTTTCTGTGCGTACTGATCTATATCCATCTATATTTTTACATAAATTTGCGTGTTATCCAACCAATTAACCTAACCCTCAGGTCACCCCAGTGACGTCTATCCATAAATGTTGACCACTGTCACATACTGTGAACATGTACAGCTTGATCCAAACTTTAACGTTATCCGAAAACGTAGAAAGTACGCCTGTATAATTTCCTCGTGGCTTCTATAATTTCATTTAACCTGAATGAAAAAAGTTGATGAGGAATATGGGAGATGCTGTAGTGAGGCATGCAGTTGTTCAGATTAATGCAATTGATGCGTCGACTATTTATATGTACATTGTACATGTACAGTATTTGACGTGGTCATGTTGACATTTTTTTGCATTGTTTTGATATGTGCAGTATGTAACGTACTTCTCCATAACTGACCGATATGATCAATTTGCTGTAAGTTGTCAGCCTTACGCAATGCAAGCGTACTTGTACATGTACATTATATCATGCATGGTCAGCTCATAACACATGTATGTAGTTCGAAAATGAGGAAACTAGCACTGTTTGGGTCCCACATGTACAGGCAGTATTGTTCCACCAGCTGACTTGACGCGATGACGTCACTGTCATAATCTAACTCGAGCGCATTGGCAAATCTCTAGTTTATATTAGTGTGCATTTTGAAAAGCCCTGCCTAAGCAGGAATTCGCATAACGACGCTATTATGGGCCTTCCCCCTTCACCCCCCACATTTTTCCTTCGCATAAGCGCTCGCCTGAATATGTATATTTTAAAATTAATCAATAGCGCTCTATTTATTGGCCTCGTTATATTTCTTTTTTTGGGTAAATAATTCACCAGCAGTGATAAGTTTTAATGTCCATTTAAAAGCAGATAAAGCCGAAGAAAGATAAAAGCCCCTAATGTGCATGTTTTATTCAGTGGCTGGCACAAGATGGGACCCTTTATTGGGCAAGGCGGGAGCGCCGCGCATGCGCGCCGTCGTCCAGGCAAGCGTGAACACGTTTAAACAAACCTGCATACGTTCGTGCACTTAGGCTCCGCTTTTGCATAAGTGCACCCATATTTGACTTTCAGAGGCGAAATCGCCCTCTCCATTCAACCCGACATCAGATATAGGCGGACGCATGCGCCATGGTCACCCAACCTAAGCCTCACTATACTGTGGTGGCGAGGCTTACAGGGCCCCAAAGTAGTCGTGCTTATGGGTCGTGAAGTCAATACCTTCAATGGTGAAATCTTCGGATGATCATATACAGGGATACTAAATCAAGTAGACTCAATTTAAGTAGATTCACTTTTAACTTCACTGTCATCTGACCTCAGACCCCCATTAATCAATTGACATGCATGTGGGCTTCACGTTCACAATTGCAGATGGGATGATGTTGGTGGCTCTTTACTTCTGAAATGGCCTTCCCTTAGTAATTTTTGTTGTTTAGCGATGTTTTGCGAAATTTTGCATTTCGATACGCGCCTCTGCTGACCTTCTCCAGCATAGACACTGTGCGAAAGTGGGCATCTCCTAACGACTCTTTGGTTGCACGCAGTTGCCTGTCGTTAGGGTAGGCAAAATTAATACATTACATTTATAGGTTGATTTAGCTCAGGATGGGAAAAACACACAGAAGGTAAAAAAACTCCCATAAAAATGATTAAGGCGTTGCTAATTGATTAGAAATTTCATTTTCCGGTTATTAAGTTTATGGTTTTTGTATGGTAGGCTGGGTTAGGTTAGGAGAAACACTTCTGATGGATGAAACGTTCCGTTTTACGTATCCTTGATTATTTCAATAACTTCTCCAACGAAGTGGAAAGGGTTTAAACGAAGTTATTTGCAATGACAGATGTGAATTTACTCAAATAAGAAAATTAAAAAGATTTTCTTGATATATGAATATAGATGAAAGAACATCTTTGAATTATTAATAGTTCGTAAAATAGTAAATGAGAATAAGTCCCACATTCATAAGCCACTAAGTATCTGTCGTTCATTTTGCCATTGCTTGTATTTAACTCACGATACATGTTACACGAACGTGCATTGTATTACGAGGTGGCTTTTGATCCTTAAATAAACTTGGGATAATGAAATTAAAATGGATTTTTGGAATATGTTCACAATGAGTGTAGGCGCTCCTCTAACAGCTCGTAGGCTGGCAGTGATTGCCTAACGGCAGGGGCAGCTTAGTTTAGGATACACGAGCTTATGTTAGGAAAGCACACAAAAACAAAAATAAAAACTTGTAGCAGCTAGGACAGGTGTCATTCTCGTCTACCACGCAAGCAGTATTGAAATATACATTTTGTGCACATTTGGATAAGAGCCTTTAAAACGTTTTGGTTCACATCACAAACGATATTGGATGTGGCGGATATACAGCCACGTGATTCCCTCGTTGAAGCAATGAAAGTTTTATGAACGGCCCCCGCGCCCTCCTCAACGTACTCTGAGCACGATCGGTTTCCGAGCCGACTGCATTAACGATCTTGTTTACATATGCAAAGAGTCGTTGGATTCTTTCAAGAGGATGGCATGGAAAATGGCGTAGGAATAGGTAGTTTTCTCGTCGGAGTTCGTATAGCGACCTTTTTGCTAGGAAAAAAAGCGAATCTACATTCGAAGCATTTTTTTTCTCTATCTTCTCCCAGAATCGATGAATCCGAAATCGCGAGTGCACCCTGTAATCGAATTTTCGCTGGTATTTCTCGATGCAAACTTCTCGCCATAAATCTAGATTTGGGTCGCGTGTAAAAGCAGGGGCCCCAAACATTGATTCTGAAGCGGCGAATGTTGTCTTTTTATGCAAAAAGAGAAAAAGATTGATCCGTTCTGAGCACGGGGGTTGGCGGCGCATAATGCGCGGCGATATCATTACGCGTGATCATTTGAATGCGAGGGATTCGACGGCGAAGGTTGATGAAATTCCTCCGTTTTTATTGACCTTATTTGACTTGTTGATTGCCTGCGTAATATTTATATGGGGAAAGCGGAGGATGCACTTATACAGGGTGTGGCACGCTTGCTCAACGATCGCAGTCAAAGCTACTCCGGGTGTTCGTTTTGCTATTGCATTTGCATGCAGACTCGTGGATTTTGGCAGACTCTGCTCTTGGATGCCCCAAATAGCAAATGGAAGAAGCAACGCACCCATTTATCATATCGTGTTAGTTACAATTAGTTTACTATATGTGGGTTATAGGTTACACGGACCTGACCTAAAAAACTGGAACCAGGAATTTTTTCAGTATCAGCATATGGTTTTGCTTGCTTCTGATGAAACGGCACAAAAATTCTCCCACTTAGTTTTTTTTAGACTTAACACTAGTTTTTTCCTAAAGAAGTAACATGGGACCGTCTGCTTAAGGCCCATTGAAAGTGCGTTGTGACTTTGGGGACATCGTGCACAAAATTGCGAAACTCAATTTCTCCTTTCCTGATCAACATACTAAAATATTTTTTTGTAAACATTAAGAGGGACTTGCGTTTTATTGGTGGTACTATTTGACAAATTGTGAAAGTGCATATGATATTAATAAAAACGATAATTCTATTTTTAACTTTTTATTTTGCTTTATGAGCGATAGATGGCAGTACCTGCCGTCTTAATTGGAATATAAGAGATCTAGAATTTGGAACAATTGTAAAATTTTTTTACAATTTACCAGGAATTTACTATCAATATAAACTTCGAATTAAAACAATTTCGGTACTTGTCCATTAACGGAACTACCTGTTATGTTAGGGTAGGTTAGGTTAGGTTAGGTTTGGTTAGGTTTTTTGAGCGTTTATATCTACCCTAACCTTACCGAACATAACCTAACCTAAAAAAACCTAACCTAACCTAACCTAACCTACCCTACCCTAACATAATATGTAGTTCCGTTAATGGACAAGTACCACAATTTCAAATGAAACTAAATATCTTATCTGTCCAATATTAGGTAAATTCAATTGCAAAAAATCACTTTCAATGAGCCTTAAAATGCTCATTATGGGAAAATGATTCATCAGCATTAAACATTGGTAGAGCACTTTTTGAACATCCATGCATACTTCCCACTATGGCTGTCATATTTTCTTTATCCACAAATTCGCAAATGCATAGTAAAAGTTGTGGTAGGTCTCACGGGCTCTATTCACTGGGTATTTTAGTGTAATTATTTAGTGTAAATTAGTGATCCTTGTACAAGTGCAGTGTACAAGTGCAGTGATGTTTAAATGGTACATTTTGCGAAAGGTTTCATAACTTCCCTCGTATAGCGTACAGTATCCAATACAGTTGCGATGTTCCATCGGATCCATTCATTGAACAAGTATCGCCGACCTTTGACCCGCGCACGCACTCGGGCCCGGAAGTGTCCCCCCTGCCGGGGGTTCACTCCCATCTTCCCCTCGCGGGACAGTTGTCGTCCCGAAGAGGTTTAATGCGAAAGTAAAATAGTGCAGCCATTGTGGGGGCTCAATGGATCTTCGCGTGTTTGGTTTTTTGGGAATTAACAATGGTTTTTAATGCCGGGGCCGGTGCCCCATCCACCCAAATGGCAACCGCGCTTATTTTTGGCCTCACTTCGCCCATCCCGCCTCGGGATGGGTACAATGGGCCCCGGGCGCCCCATATGTTCGTTTTATGAACAGCCCAGATTGCCCTCTCCGGCACCCAATCTGTTGGCCCAGTGCGTGTTGATGGGGATCGCCCAGTGTGCGCTGCCCCGATAATATAGTGGCCTTTAAACGACCATTGTTTGCCCACCCCCTGCCCCTGGTTAAACACGTCGAGAGGGGAACAATGACGGCACCCCCACCTCCCTTCTGGTACTTTTGGACGCAATTTATGGCTATGCCCATCTCGGCTGCGGCGCTCGGATATATGCAACTCACTGGCTTTAATCTAGATCGCATTTGGGGATGAACGGGTCCCCCCAACCCACCCCCAATTGAGCTCGCTGATCCTCCCTCGAAAGCAATTTTTGGACATGATTTAGGGACTTTGCCAGCGCCCTGTACACTGCATCTGGCAATGTGGTGGACAATGCATGGTGGTGAAACATACAATTCAAATGCGATTGTTTCTGTGTACCATTTTTGTGCTAATAAGTGGAATGCTCAGTAATTTGTTTCCTTTTTATTTGCAGGCCATCATCTACGAGGGCCAAGACAAAAACCCCGAAATGTGTCGGGTGTTACTCACCCACGAAGTGATGTGCAGGTGAGGATTTGGTGCTTTGTTAAATATTTGCTGGGTGCGTTTTTCACGTTGTTTGCACGAGACCCTGAAAACCGGATGATTTGCATTTGGGCCTAATGAAATTCTTTGACAAATTTGTGTCTCACTCCGGTATTCCCATCGGGGTTAATTAAATTATCGCCTCTTAATTGAAGCGCTCTCACGCGCATGCAGTAATTCATTAAGAAAAGCAGATTTTCCAGTAAACACAATGTTTTTTCGAGTGGGATGATGATGGTTAGTTCCGGAAATCTTAAATTTATAAACGCTGCTTTACCTGTCTGTTAAATTGAGGCAGAAATGTGTGCCCCCAAACATAAATGTATGCTCAAAAGTGCAAATTTGGCAAAAGTGATGAGGCCTAATTTCGTAAAGGCCGAAAGTCCATTGTCGGATTTATATAACCATCCCTAGAAGTTCTCACTCATAATGCATTACGCCTAAGCCCGTTTGAAGTCTGCATGCAACATTGATCTGGTGCACTCTTAGCAAATGACATCTTCTTCTAAGACACTTTTGGCATCTTAATCTTGTATCCACTTTTTAGTTGGGGAG
>JAQFYZ010000668.1:0-36033 GCA_034695085.1 Cylindroiulus punctatus | reverse complement strand
TAGCTAAGTTGCCTGTGTAACATGAAGCAGTTATGTTGAGTTTGATAATGCTGTTTTTCGTATTGTTTGAAAATTGCGTGACAAAATTTGAAAACACCAAATAAATAGAACTTTTTACATTTCATTATGACTTAAAATATGTATGCATTGTTGCGCAATTTTTGTCAGGGAAATTTTTGGATTTAGTCAGGGAAAGTCAGGGAAAAGTCAGGGAACTTTGATATGGAAATTTTGTGGCCACCCTGGCAATGTATTCGGTGGATGTTTCAGAGTATTGTACTTTCATATGATAACTACGGAGGAATCTGAGTAAAACATTTTCATGTCCTTATTTTTTCCCCCAGTAAAATCGATCCCAATCCGCATTAGTGCCTGGTCTGACCCTATGTACACATTTCAAGCCGTTTTGTCAATATCCTGAAGCCGCAGATGCTCCTTCAATTATTTTAATTGCTAATTAACGATTGCCTTACTAATAATAGGTTTACCGCAACATTTCTGGCAGCAAAGTAATTGCCTCTGGATACGCGATTTGCGACGTTCTGTTTACTGAACTCCACAAGTATGACGGGCAAATTAATTGCCCCTTTTACTTCAAGTCAAGCTCATGATTGACAACGTAATGCCATTTAGTTAATTTAACAAGCAGCGATGTGCTCCTCAGGCTATAGGTTGTGGCTACATGTAAATGGTAAACAGCTGTAAACCCTGCCATGTTACTATGTTGCCATGTTAACATCAAAGCCTTGCCTGCCTGAGCCGTTTGGTCAGTCTTTCTATTCTGCATTTTTCAATTTTGGCGGTGCAGTTATGGTGCAGTCACTTCACATACACTGTACGTAAATCATTCATACAAGTGCGTCATTATTATAGGCCGGATGCCGCCACGTTATATTAGTTTCTTATTGGTCATCAACCTTCAAATTTGTATGCATATTTTAGGCATTTCAGTATGCATTTTTCATTTGGCTTCGATCCTCAGTTCATTCTTGGGTAAGTTTATACAATCTTAAACGGTCTGTTGAAGACTTGACACTAATAAGTAATTTGTTATCTTGAACACACACCATTTTGGATCCTACCAGACACAGCTCCGCCTGCTGGTACTCCCTGTGAATCAAATACAACATTACATGAAATAAAAAACTAGTTGTTCTACCTTAAACTTTCGGTCCTTGTAACCCGGTTTTTAACAAGTATAAGGTTTATAGGTTTATATATTGAGGGTAGGAATTTGATCACTCTCTACTTGTGCAGCTTAGTATACTTTATGTGCCTTTACTTGGTATGTACCACGTCCCACTGTAAATTGACGAATCGAGGTTTTCCATTATAAAATCAATTTGCTTTTACGGTATAAATTTCCGGTCACTCGAATTGTAGTATTCATGTCATCATCCCTTCGACAGTCCATTATTTGACTGCTGCCTCTCCATTACCCTCGTCATGGCGAGCACAATTGCAGCATTTCGGTCACACTGGGCCCAGTCTTTTACTAGAAAATGGTGATCTACATAAATTGATTTCAGAGATGTCGATTCGGTTTTCGGTCAATTTAGCTTTGGTGTTCTTTAACTGAACAACGTGCGACGAAATTTTTCATTGCTCACCCAGAACTTCTGATGTAACACAATGAGTATAGTTGTTCACTTGTGTATTTAAACGAGTATTCAGTAATCCAAGGAAAAAAATGCTTCGGAGCGACCAACACCATTTGTCGTTTTAACACTTGATACCAACTGACAACAGTCATTCTGTTTCTACGACAATACACTGTGCCACATCTCAAAAAAAGCAGATTCTTGCGGTTTTTATTTTGGTTTAACTTAGCTTTTTGTCTCGTCAAGGCACGTACTGAGCTTGCCTTGACATGATGTTGAACTGCGCACGGAGAAATGGTATCCCATTTCGTGAAAAATGATTTTTTTTGCACCTTTTCACCTTCTAGATCAAATTGTTGACTTTCGTCGAGATAAAACCTAGGCCAGTCCCCTTTTTATAGGCGCGCAGCAGTAACTTAATTTGGGAAATAAATTGAGCGTTTACAGTGTAGGCACAAATGCTCATGTTCTGAAATTCAGAGGTCTACAACCCTTCCGCGTTCAGGAAGATTCCCCTAGGAATTCGAATCCCTCACGCCATGAATGATGTTTGAACCTTCAGAGGAATCCTTCCATGCCCATTGTTTCTGGTAAAATCCGTTCCATGCCTCAGTTCCAGGAAGTTCCCCGTCAATGGCCGGCATAAATCATGGTCTCTGAAGGCCGAGGTGGAGCAGACCTGTATCTTCAGTGGGCAATCAATTGTGCTTAAGTGATGCAGAGCAATGCGCAGCTTTTCTGCACCATGCACAGGTTCTACCCATATCAACGCAAGACATTAGTTAGCATGACATGTTGTACCGGTTCTGTCATTGTGGCAATAGAATTCAAGGAACGTCATGCAATGGAATTCATGGAAAGCAAAGAAATTATATTCAGGTTATGGAAGTCATGGAAACGTCATGGTGTCTTCTCATGATGACCATTATAGTCATGGAAGTGTTGTCTTTTGTCGAATACTAAACATTTTTGGATAGACTCCTCACAAGGAAATTAAGTTAAACCTATAAGTGGTATCAGTAAGTGGAAGATGGTACCGTTTCAGAAATAAGAAAAAAGTTATAAGTGGCCTCTAGAACTGAGCATTGATTGGTGGGTAGGATTGTGATACATCATACCAAAGACAACGTTCAGGTATTATGTCATTAGGCAAGTCATTTAGTCTTAACAAAATTGGGATGAAATCTGGTCAATGTTCTGGGGAAAGAAATTCGCATATGTCTATTTTATTTATATACTGTACATGTACACCCTACACGTGTAATTCGTGTCCTGCTCCTAATGCCTATTGTTCAAGTTTTCAAAATTGCGATGCTAATTATTTATTTAGCTCCCCCTCACTGAGGCAATCACTGCAAGCATACGAACTGATAGGAGTAACTCTATGGTTTAAAGTACACGCATTTTTATATTTATTTACGCTCTCATTTTAGGAAAATTTGCTTATGTGTATAACTAAAGTAGTGCAATTTTCAAATTTAATTAAATTTCGAAACGATTTTCGCTCGAGCCAACTATTTCAATCAGTGATGTATCATTTGGGAAGGGGTTGATTTGAATGAACATGATGACGGGTGTGTGAAAATTAACATTTGTGATGATATGATACTTGCGCTTCCCCATATTCAAAATGCCATTGACAGCTTTTAAACTTCTGGAAAGGTCATTGTATCAACCCCAGAATACAAAATATGAAGCACTGTTTATATGAGCACTGTTTTCGACACGTCCAGCGGGATGCGCGAGGATGTTTTTTCGGCTTCAGTCCCAGTTCGTGACATAAAATTCCAGCCCCTCCCCAGAGGGGCAGTGTACAGAACTCGCGCAATCGAGCCGAAACAACCCCCAGTGGGCTATCACGTCCAGTTTTTAATTATTGCTTTTAGTTTCGTTTACATGTAGTCATTTTTGCGTTCACGCTCGATTGAAGCGGAATGCTAGGCGTGGGCCAGGCTCGCGTGCGATCCCAAACGAGCTTTGGTTAACGCCTTAATTGTGGCTGTTAAAAACGCATAGTTAATTTTCGGGCCTTAATTACCCCTGCCCTGGCCCGGGGCCCTCTGGGGAAATTTGGCCGAACTGATCACAGAAAGGTGGAGCTTGGAGCGTGAACTTGAGCGCGCACTAACTGCTCGAGCACGTGTGCTTTGCGCCCACTAGGCGTGTGCCCGAACGCCTCCAGGGGGCCCCCACCCCCACTTAATTGAATTACAACGTCGGGCTATAAAAGAAGCAAAACACGGCTGATTAATTTACGAGTGGCATTTGAAATGGAATTCTCGCTTGGGCTCGTGGCGCGTTTTTTTTTTTTTTTTTTTTTTTCTCTCTCTTCCTTTTCTTTTGCGATGATCGACTCAGCACCTCACCTTATACCGTAATTAGTGGGGTGGAGGAATGCAGCAGCCAGGGCTTTATTAGTTCAAGCGAATTTCTTTGTTGGTTTCAGTGGGTGGCGCTGACTGATGCAATAATGGGTGCGTGCGAAATCGCAGTTTCAACGCATCGTCCTGGACGCCACAACATTTTTTAATTTGGCGATCAGTTTAATCGCTTTGCAAGTGTCGGTTGTTCTAATTTTGGTGCTGTTTAAACTGCATTTGTTTATCGTGCGTTGGGACCTGAAGCGGTGAAAACTGGCCAAACTAGGGCCTGAAAAGGTCGGGGAACTTTGGTGGATCCGGGGAAGTAATGGAAAAGTCAGGAAGATTTCATAGTTGACATGAAGTTTACGGAATGTATGTACTTTATTGCATTTCCTGCTCAAAATGTGCACAAATTAAAGCACGAATTTTTCAACGCTGCTTATCTAGTACAGATTATTGGTTGGATTATACACGAATGACATATGTTCTATCTGTCGAAAGTAATCTATTTAACTTGTTTAATTATTTGTTTTTTAATCTTTCTGTATTTTCCCCCCGGGGATGTCCCTCACCTTAACTAAAATGGTTTACACATGTGATTTATTTATCTATTTCGCCCCAATAAGGGGCAATCACTGTTAGCATGCGGGCATTAGGAGAAAATCAGTCCATCTTTGATGCAAGAATTTCGAACTACTCGCCAACTATACAGTGTAGTGTTTGACTAAGCTAAGTCTACTTTGTTAGTTGGAATGCCAATACTTATTTATAATTCGTTAATGCCTTAAATACCCAGTGTCCAAATTGTTTTTACTTTATGCAGTAAGATCCGCCACTTTCAGGTTAGTTTTCAAAATATTTCGTCCTAGCAAATGTAGGCCTGTTAAGAAACGCGCCATCATTTTAATATTGTCTAAAAATCGTAAGAAAATTTACCACGTTGGTGAAACATTGGTGATCCTGCTTTTCAACTAATAAACATGGAGCGATTCGGTAATGCCATTGTTAATTGAGAATTCTATGTAATCATGGCTCTAACAGCTGTACTTCGGTTAAGCTTTGTCAACATGTAAACAATCGTTTTCAAAAGGAGCAATAGAAATAATTTTCCATGATACATTTCTCATCACATACTTTGGACTTGGTAGAACATACCATATGCACACATTTCTGCAACTCCAGCACAAACCCCAGTTCCTCCCAATTTTTGCTAGCCACTTACTTGCACTACCATCACTTTCATATAATTGCAGGCCGTTAACACTCTGCACGTTCCTGTTCAATTTCTAACATCTTAAGGCAAATTGTTATTCCTTCAGACGGAATCGCATTTCACCGAGCATTCTAAATGCCACTTTTTTTATCGCACAAACTGTCTCAACCACAAAGACGACCCCATTCGACTGCTTCTACACTTCTTCCGTGGGGGGACAACCCATGCATCCGAGCCATTCGCAGTCTAATTGCGAGTGTGTCTCCATTACTGTGATTAAGCCAGACGCTACATTTTTTCGCCGTCTCTCATTAGGACACTTAGGAAATTGCATAATAACATCCACCACCGGCGCGGCGTCGCGTGATTTTCCACTTTTCAGCCCGCCCAATTTGATATGCAAGAGCTATAAAAATCTCCCCCAACGCTTCGTGATCCATGGATCCGACGATGAAAAAGCGCCGTTCTCATCCATAAGTTTCGCTTTCAATTTCCTCTTGTTGCAGCGGACTGATGGCATTGGCATGTTGCACGAAAATGGCGAATCTACGAACACCGAAAATCCCGAATAAAAGGATGTTGCTATAAATTGTCCCACCCGGCACTGTTTTACTGCCTCGGCAACACGGAAAACCTCGCTGCCCCTTTTAGCGAAATGCAGATGGAGGGCTTTTCCACTGATGGTTAATGGCGGAAGTCGGCCATTTCTGGTGATGGAACACTTGCTCGTTGCTGCCCATTTCGTGTTGGAAAACGCGTGCTTTATCGGAGGAGGTAATGAACCATCTTGGCTGACTGTCTAATGGCACAGCCCCCTGGTGACTGACTGCTGACGGCTTGGGTTTTTGTATCCAAGTCCGTTCAACTAAAGAATGGAACAGAGCCATTGCCAATATGAGCGATTCAGCTTATGGATTTGTGTTTTCAGCATCGAGGATAGCATGTCAAGGCCAAAAAAATGGCTCGCGGGAATGGCCTGGCGAGATTAATCGCAGACAGGTCCATTGGTCCATTGGAATTCCAGCCAATTCCCCAATACTATTCTTTTGTTGAACGTGCTATGGTTGCAATCGACATATTTGCCCAGTTTCATAAAAAAGGAGGAGTTTGAGAGGTGGGTGAATAAGTAGAATAGCTGTGAGGAGCTGAGGTTTTCAGCTCCCCTATCCCTCATATTCGTCAAGACCTTACGCTCGTCATATATGTCAAAACTTACTGGCATTCTGATGCACCCTGAAGTTGCTCTGTGATGTTTTTGAACAATGTAGGTTGACAAAGTTTCCAACACGCTGTGTGTTTACGATTGAGCTGAAGTGATAACCAGTATACAGGGTAACCCTGATTGTAAAAATTAAAAAGAACCATAGAAGGCAAAGGGCTGTTGTAGCCCTAATGTAGCCTATACAACTCCTAGGCTGGCAGTGATTGCCTAGCGGTAGGGGCAGCTAAAGTTGAAATTACACTTTGGGCTGGTTTAGAAGTTGGTTATTCATTGGCAAGTGAATGAGTTAAAAAGGGTTTAGAATTTCATTCTAAATCTCGTTACACGTTGTGGGTATGAAATCGAAAATCAATGCAGTGATGAGAATTCCACTATTGGGGTGTTGAAATGTGCTGAGTCTGACTTGTTGCATTACACGTTTTGTTTTGTGGCCACCCGAGGAGTACTTTTACAGCTTGACCATGGAAGAAGGTACAGATGTACGAAACAAAAGTGGCGTATAAGGTAAATAGTTTCCGATAGATTCCCCGGTTACACCACCAGGACCCAAGCTAGGCATGACATTCAAATGTGTACGTATTTCAACCCTACTTGTGTAGTATGCATGAATGACACTTGTCCTTGCATCACGGGGATTATACTGTATTACTGATATGTGTGCTTTTGCGACACGTTTTATTTTCCCATGCTCGCCCAATCTGTTTTCGTGGATGTCAAATAGTTTTTGGTGAGCCTGGAGTTTCTTTTTCGTAGAAAAGTATTCAAACCTTCTAGTTTGGCTGAAATTGCCTTTGGATTAATAAAAGATAAGTCAAGAGATAGTTTTCTCCCCTTTCAAAGTCAATTTCGTTTTCTTCCCATTTCCTCTCGTTGAAAGCTCATTTAAGAATAGCATTTCATTCACTTAGTTATGTGATATATCATCAGCCATTTCAGTCGCTTAACAGCATTTGGCCATCTCTAATGCAAAATGCAACTTGCTAATCTACCTCAAGGAAACTTAAGATGTTTTTAAGGGTTGATGCTTTCTGAATATGAATAGGGTTCACATTGCGAAGATGGGCTTCAATCTATCAGTGAAGTTTTATTACATTCTTCGCTGCTTTTTTCAGTGTACCTTGTACTCAAGGGTTTCATTTTACTTTTCAAACGTTTAAAGTGAGCTTGTACTGTATTATCGTTAAATGGAAATGCACGCTCAAGTATTAAGCGTATTTATTAAATGTAAGGTCATGCATGTGAGCACACTGCAGAATAAGGTATGAGTAATGAATGTAGAGCTTAGTTTTTTAGTTGAAAATGTTTGGGCCATAATTGAATTTTCCTAGAGCTCTCCTAATTCGATAAGGAGTTTGCAAAATGTATATCTAATGGCCTCTTTTATACAGTAGAATTGTTTTTTAACTTTTATTCTCATAAAAATGATGAATATATTGTCAAAATATGTATATTTTAACCTTTATTGTTTAGTATAAGAAACATTATATCATTACCTGCATTAGTTAAGTTATGTTAATCGACTTAATTATGATAATTTGGCCATGTGGGTGGTGGTTCCTTGATTCAAGGCACCTCAAACCAAGGAAGGTTAAATTAACTCCCAATGGTATGTAGGTATGGAAGGTAGCTTTATTTAAGCTTGCAAATAAGCTCTCCTAGTTACTACCGTTTATCCTAGCTATCTATCCCATTATTTTGTGTTTAAACTAACCTAAGTTAAGCAAGTTAAATGTAACTTTGTATATAATTGCCCAGACACCAGGCAATTCTGATTTTGTCAGTGTCGTAGCAGGGCATAATCCGAAGTACAGCCAAATAAATGCTATGCTTGCAAAGTGGAGATGGGACCATTGATCTCCAAATTCAATGAAGCCTGCATGTCCTACATGTTCAGTTTTCAATATATCTTAAGGTTATTTATACATATACAGAAAAATGCATATGGACATGTACCTACGAGCATAGTAAATGTATTATTTACACCTATGGCGAGTGATTTTGTAGCACGTTCTTCATATTGAACTGGCGCACATATTGCTGCCAGGTTTTTTTTTTTGCGTCCTCGCAAATTTGCTTAGTTTGTTTGCGGTCGTTTGCAGCCCGAGGTCCCGACCCTGTCTGCAATTCTTCAATCATTTTGAATTCTGCGAATGCGTTGCTCACACCAACCAAAAAATGCAGCCGTTGTTCGCTCATTTGTGATTCGATGTGCATGGCTCGACCACCGCACTGACGCCATCGATTTTGAGAAACGGTTTTTGTCGAATGCTTGTGATAATAACCGATTTCGCTGAAGGGGCGGTAAGTTTGGCATTGTTGTCGACCATGGCGCTAATGCAATGCAAAACAAAAGCGTGGTGGTGCCAACAAAAACCGAAAGATATCACATATGCTATGCTGTTAAAACCTTTTAACAAGGTGAGAATGGTCACTGTACGTGGCATACTGAAGTGTAACGTTCGGAGGAGGTGGTCAAATGTTGTCATTTTTTCACGATTTTTAATTCTTCCGGGAATACAGGGCGTTTTAGAATCTCATAGTTTTCTCGGAGTTGGCATGTTTGTCACTCATGAAACAATGGTGCTCTGTGGCAAAACGATTTACAAACTTGCTTGTCCTGAAATTTAATAATTTTTTGTGTTGCGTCACGTTAGAACTACATGTTCGATATGTCCTATATGAGATACATAAGATGGACAACAGCTTTAAAGTCCCTTACTTGACACTGTCTGTATGTTCACATGCACATTTTATCGTACCTTAAACCAAGTCTTTCTTAGATGTGTTTTAATTTTTTAAGCAAATTAAGCTTCATTTCTGATCATGATGATAATTGAACTTAACTGTGTGCCGATTAACCTTATACATGTAGTTATATAGTTTAAAATATACAATCAAAATTAAAATAGGCGAAGTAGTGTGAAAGGACGACCAAGTACGATTTAGAATAATATTAAAGTCAAAAGTAAGTGCTGTAAAACATGGCGGACATCCTCGTCCAGATTCCCAAATCAAGTATACTGAACTGAAGGTAATGATAAACAGGTTTATATGCAAGGTATGGTAACATGCATGATGCGTATGCTCCATTAATGAGACGTTTTCAATTACATGTCATTTTCGATTAGGAATGCATGCTAGCGGATAGCAAAATCGTTTGTTCCGAAACTGGGGAATGGCATCGGTTTATGAACCCGATCGAGTTCCAGCTACATTTGTTTATTCATAACTAGAAGTTCGAGGCAATATCGTGTCTAGTTTCGACCTTTGCGTCCGACTAGACTCGGCAATACAAACGTTGTTCATTTCTTCTCGAGTTTATTGGTTTCTCTTTTTTTCCGCCAAATAGGTAAGTCGAGTCTGCGCGAGTGTGGTTATTGGACCGAAATTCGATGCCCCCAGATAGGCAATCCAGAGCGGGGCCTCGCAATTTCATTTAATATTTATTAAACTTGGTTTTATTTCTGCATATACGAGCCTTAACGTCATTATGGCCTGGAATGCCATTGTGCTGGAAGGGCGAACGGCATCTCCGACTATATTTGTTTTCGGATTCTTCAGCCCGAGAATGCCCCAGATCATGTGTGAGTGGAAATACAATCCTTCATAACATGGCCGACCCTGTGTAGGCCAGGGTGTGCCTTTCCTCCAAGGGCTTTTAGCCATGTTTAAATACGAGCTAAATGGACGTTTGATTAGACTCCGAATTACCCCGGGTGACTTCCGAGTGCGCTGTTGGCATCCATTGTGCAATCGATCCTCCTTTGAATCGTTCAGGACTCAATATTGCTCAAGTGTCGTTTTCCGCTTTCCTAATATATTGCTTTCATAATATATAAGTGTTCGTCCCAAATGGGGCGCTGCAGTAAGAAAATACGAACACTATTGATGGGGTTGATTGACGTAATCGACTGCCATCATTGTGATCGCCAAGCATTGAATTTTCAATCATATCCGGCTTGTCAGGAAGAGGGGGTATCGTCGATTTTTGGCACTGTAGCGAATGGGAACTAAATGAAAATTTTAAATGCAATGAAGAAGGCTGAATAAAGATTAGACCCTGTTCTATCGTAGACACCGTGGGATGGTAGGCTTCTCCTGACGGCTCGTAGGCTGGCAGTGATTGCCTGGCGAATGAACTGTATACCCGGGCCTATTGAAACGTCGAATATGACCATATATTGGGTTATATTTGGTCATGTATGGCTATGTATAAGTCCTTATATGGGGTCATCTATGCCATATATGACCATGTAGAAATTGGTACATGATCAACATGGACATACTGAAGACCTTATTCATGGTACGTGATCTATGAACAAAGCCTAACAGAGGGCAAAACAGTACAAGTATATGTACATGCACTTTTATCTTTTTGAACAGTATTAGGCATGGTTCATCGATCATGTTCCATGAATTAACCACTTTTTAATTTCTTTGGCAAATGGATCCTTTCGAATTTCTAGAGCTTCAATTAATTGACATATATGGCAGTACATGGCCATATATGATAATTTCCATGTATGCCATAATGATTTTGCTCATATGCATTTGCATGTAGAAATGATGGTTCCACTAAGCTGGAAATGTTTTTTTGGACCTGGAACGAACATACATGTATACCAACATGTTGGTTACCGCAAATTCCATATGTGGGTTCCCACATGCTTCCAGCAAGCCCCACATGATATAACCAACATATTACCAGTAAGCCCCACACAATGGAACCACCGTGTGCCCAGCACCACCACCCACAGACATTAATGATAACTACAAATAAATTATCAAGTTTCAAAATAAAAATGCGTTTACAAGGTTTTTCATTTGTAAAACAGCTGATACATTGAAATATATTGGTTTCTAGCACATACATGTACCTGCATCCTACAGGACCATCATGTTCTCCACATTGTTTGCTGAAACGATCATGTTCCCAACATTTCCCCACAATTTAAAGCACAATTTTTCAACATGTTTAAACATGTTGGAACCAGCAAAAAAATCAATAAGAGCGTATAAGGGTGTCCACAAAAGGTCGACACAAACCAAATGGCGTTAACCATGTACCAAAGATTTTCCCTTCCTGGTTAACGACCCTTTCAAACTACCCTGTACATTTCAGAGTGGTTGCAGTGTGAATCAATTTAGTATTAGTTTTGCAATTTGCATGTAATCAAAATACATAAAGTAGAAATACTTGTGGTGGTTGAATAAAATATCACCAGTTTGCAGTCTGGTTTTATAGCCGTTGTGCAAAAAGTTTTCTCGGTAAGAGAAATCGGTATTCAGGTGGTCAGTTAAGCGCAAATTATACTGCACCCGAGACCCTTAAAAATTGTAAATAATCGAATGGCATGACCAGCACTTTGCCGGTGGAGATGTCGGGGAAGGAGTAATATCGATCCTGCATTTCAAACTTAGTTTCATTGAAATTCTGCCAATCGCGCATCGTCTTTATCCTCTTTAGTTTATAACATGTATCACTGGCGCTAAAGGAAACACGAATGATGGTTTGGGAGATTTAATCATTTGTGGATGTATCGAATCGGATGTAATTTACCTGTGTTCCACGCATGACTTTTTCATCCTCTCTTTCACTGGCATTGATGGATTGATTTCGTTCAGTGTTGAGCCCTGAAAGTCTTAACGTAAACTGTTTGCGCCGATATCGGGAAAAAATAAATTGTGTTTACGAATGCATTTATATTGTCGATGACGCTTTCGGTTTATTTACTGCAACAGTGTTTAAGATCATTCCACGAGTGCTACAGCTTGTATTGCAGCTCCACGCAGCACAAATCCATTGAACTATCTTCGGGTATTTTGCAATTTTTTTATGATAATGGGCTTTTCCTAACGGTTCGTCGGCTGGCAGTGATTGCCTGCCTGCGAGGGGCAGCTGAAGGGGGCAATACACTTAAAGGTTAGGTCTAACGTACTCGAGTAGTTATTTCTAATTTCCGACATTTAACATATTGATGGTTTATTGCATAGATATATACACAGCATAGAAGTCCACTTGTTTTAGAAAAATGAGTTAGATATTATTTTCCGAATCACATGCCCACTTAGGTCTTGCACAGAAACTGGGACCGACAATAATTGCAAATGTATTACCTTGTATAATAATGGTTGCATGGTATATATAACTGGTCGGGGCACCATTTGGGAACCAATAAGCTGGACAATGTTGAATGCTACATTGCAGTAAATTGAAAATAATGTAGTATGCTTGCATGAATCTGCGCAAAATGTGAGTTTTATTTAAAATTATAACAATAATTCGCTGACCATTTTATCGTTTCTTTATTTTTAGGTAAGCCGTGCGTTTGTTCAAGACGTTTCAATACCCGTGAAATCGTGGTTACCGATAACAGTGATATGTTGACTGCCCAATTGCATCAATCGACACGAGGTAATAATTAAGTTCCGATCAACAAATGTGTCAGAAGCGTACAATATGTTGACGCTTTTAAGATTGGTAATCAGGTTCCAGTAATTCTAAAAGCGCCAGTACAATTTGGTTTGACTTGTGATATTCGGCAAGCACTAAACTTGTATTTTATCTTTTGTGGAAGATACATGTATCTTAACAAACAATAGAACCCCTGTCTGCGTACGCTTGGTGCAATGTAATTGTGCACACACATTATGTAAGTCATTTGTAATAGTGCCGTAAATACTGTACCTCTGGTCGGAACACCAATTTTGAATGTCCTGCCTTGTGTATACATTTGTACAGTTCAATTTTCATATAATCTGACGTAAAATCTGTACTTGCAATCCATAAATTTATGTAATCCATAGCTTATTCGGATTCCAGTTTTTGGTCTAACTGTATTTCTGCATGTCATCAGACGTTGAAATCCTCTTCCAAAGGACAGTCTTAAGCTACAGACAAATTTAATTTGGCAATGATGATGGTTTTCACTGTGGTGCGGTCTTAACAGCCGAATAAATTGTTTATGGATAAAATCCCCTACCACTTATTCTTGGGTACTGAGTTGAAACGATTATAATTGAATTGAATCTATAAAAGAAGTATAGTTGATCTATGCCTAACTTGTTTAGAGCAGGGCATACCCAAGTACTTCGGCAGCATCGATGCAAATTTGTTTTCTATTTATATAATTGTATTAGTCTACAGCTGAATACATCCTTAAGAATCCTTCCTTATAAACAGTAACCCCTCCTCACGTCTTCGACCATGGCTTCCCTCAAGTTTAACTGATTTTAATAACTGCAAGTGCAAAAAAGATTGGACGTGGAACGCCGTTTTGAACTTCTTAAAGAGTTCTAACATGTTGACAAAGAAACGTGAAAGTTTGAAGACAGTGTACGCCTCTGTTGCGTTCGTTGTGAACCGTCAGGTTTCCGAACCTTGGAGAAACTTGTTGCTCTTCAGTTATTTCTGCTATGAGCACATTGTTGAACCCATCCCATAAAGTCAGAGCGAGCGTGCAATTTCACTTCTCAATGCTCATCAAATTCGCGATGGAACATTTGTTCACAAAGAACACCACTGGCCTTTGAGAGTCTGAAAGCTTCAGAGTTTGGTCTGAAGGGTCTGATGCGGTGGCTCGGGACAAAAATGCAAACATTGCATCTGGCAATAACAGTTTACGCCAGGCAAGCACACTTTGCTTAATCAAGCTTATCATCGCTCATCGTGATGATGGAGTTAGCGTGACCATGCGTTCGTACTTCATGGCGCGTGAAATTTACAGATTTCAACAATTCCTCTAAAACCCGGCGCTGCCCTACTTTTCCTTCAAAAAAGGAAAGCAAAAATCAATTTCCCCATTAAAAATCCAATTTTCTTGCGCGTCCTAGCTCAAAAATCGAGTTCTGGAGCGGCAGGCGCTGCCCTGATTGCGGCAAACCGAATGTAACAAGTAAAGTTTCATTCGATTCATGCAGTACATTTAGTTACTTCCAGCGCAGGTGTATGTAGCTAAATGATACGTAGTTTCCCAGCAACAAAGCCTGAATTAAGTGCAGCAATAAACATTAAAGATATGCCTATACTGCACTCAAACCATGTTTCGTTAATTGTGCTTGGAAACTATAGAATGGTATACTATTGTCAATTGTTTTTCAAAAACTGGCTATGAAAGATGGCTATGCTGAACATGATGTCCTGCCCTGCCATGCACACTAAGAAGGTGTATTAAACATAATTATATTTTTACTTGTTGGGATGCAGATTATACAGGACCACACACTTTGGTTTGACTATATCAGTGTTCCTGTGTGGAAAATATGATTTCAAAATGATTTAGAAAAACTGATTGCCGGGTTGTTGGAAGAGTGGTTACAAACTGATGTTTGCCTCAAAGATACACTGTACATTTACTTGGTATGACCTGTGTACAACTACTTCAGCTACAGTTGTTCCCAAAACCGACACTGCGTACTAATATAGGTTGACCTGTAAATTATTTGTTGACCAATGGAGTCTCGACTCATATCGTTGGTTCAGATTCGTATATTTTCACCTGATTAGAGCATTTTATGAACATGAATGTATGGCGATGTATATGCATTCTAATTATTAATAGCGGATATTGACATTCATTTCGGATATACTACAGCTTATGTCCTGCTATAAATATTTTAATTCCTTCCATCTTATTCGTAGTGGCTGGGGTGTCAGAATAGGTAATACTGGCTGTGACTGATATATCTGGTTCTGCTATAAATATTTCCGAAATATTTATATTTCGACTGCTTGTCTACTTTAAAAGAAACTAAACTAAGCTAAACCAAGTTATTTTTAGCGGCGTAACTAGTCGAACATTGGCAGCCGACGAGTCGTAAGGAGAAACCCACTTTTTCATGGGGGCATTGGTTTAGCAGGGCATAATTCCATCAGGTTGCAACGCTTGCTGAAGTGATCAGATGTGAAGTTAACATTGAATGAAAACCTTTCAAAACATTCGAAAGGGGCAAACTTAATAAATTTGCAGTCTATGGATGAGAGCTTGCCAGCCGAGTCGCAGCTTGGACTCCGAATTAAAAAGTGTTCAAAAGGCTGCGCAGAGGGGCTTTGGGGAAGAAATTGCAACTTAAAATCCAAACTACGTGCGCATTACAGCCTTCGCAGAGACGGAATTCTCACGGAGAATCCAAATTTTTGTAAAAGCTTCCCAAATCTTCCAGCGAAAAAGTGCGGCTTAGAACTTCCTCGCAATCGATTAACTTTATCCTATGTGCCTCTTAACCGTTGGTTTTCACCAGTCATTGGTATGCGCGGTATTGAGTCTGAAACCACCCTCTCCTGTATTCTATCCCCAATTCAATTTCGGAGCACTTGGGTCTTACACCGAAGGCGCAATTTCTTAACCGACTTTGGATCTAAAGTAGAAACTTATTTCTCATAGAAAAGGGCGGCGTTTCCATGTCAGCTTTCCTGCCAACCCATATCGGACTATCGGTTAGCAATTATGTTCCATTTTCACCCCAGGTAAGCCTCTGGTTCGCCAGGGTGTGAGCCATGGCCTTCCTTTTGTCGATTAACTAAAGCCAAATGGAATATACACATGTACACAAATACTTTTTGAATCTCATACCATCTTGATGCTGAAGTCGCCCAGTTTTTGGATGTGGAGATCCATATGCTATTCATTAAGGATGCTCATCTTGTTCAATTTTTAAGATGGGTTTTTGGGTGATGATGTTATTCTAGAATTGCATATAGGCAAGGCTGAAGTTAAGGAGGGACAGTCTTAAGAAGTAAGGTTTTTTTCTTCCATGCATTGCCAATAAGAGTATGTAAGAAAGGAATTTATGAACTATTTCTGCTAAGGTTACTAAATGGACTCCATGTACTTCTTGTTAAATGTTCTGCAGGTTACATTAGATGGACATATAATGGTTTTAGGTTGGAGACAGTAACAATACGTTTTGTGGTAGCTATAGCTGCAAGTTTGCCACGAAAAGGTCATCGTGCAAAGTATATCATTCATTCAAGTAGTAAACTTGTACTACAATGGACCAAACGAGATGTAGTACAAAATGAAATCTTGCTTGCAAATGAATTTTTAACATGGTAAGGATTGAAGATGCCCAAAATTCACACTGAACTAACGAGGATTTCAAAAACTATACTCGCTATGTTATTTTAAGGTATATCATTGTGTTGTTAGTTTAAGCGAATTTCAAGCGATTTTAAAC
This sequence comes from Cylindroiulus punctatus, assembly GCA_034695085.1. Lineage (NCBI taxonomy): Eukaryota > Metazoa > Arthropoda > Diplopoda > Julida > Julidae > Cylindroiulus > Cylindroiulus punctatus. The sequence continues at coordinate 19,458 of JAQFYZ010000668.1, read as the reverse complement.
CATGCAGACCGTTTTAATTTCATAACAACTGATTTCATATTGTATGTACATGTATCTTTAAGCCGTTTATTCTTGCAAGCTTTCTACTTGAATAAAATGAGGATATATTGTTCTTTACACGATGCCCTGCTGTATATTTGCCCAATATATTCAGATTTTAACTCTACTTATCCCATATGTCGAATTTTTTCTTCTTCTTTTTTCATTTTGTCCTTTTATAATAACCTAGCTAAACAAACTTGTAATCTTAATAGCTTTACTTGAGCTGCCTATCCTTCAGACCACCTCTGCAAGCATTCCAGTCGATAAGAAAAGACCACTTTGAATATATTGGCTATGGCGGAGCAGTGAATATGACCAGTACAGCTTATAATGACTTTGTGTAAAAAACAATTTGAAAAAGTTCTTAATTGAAGAAGTTAATTGTTAGGAAAACTTCATTAGGCCTACTAGAAACAGTGGCCCGAAGATAACTCATGATACTACTTGCGTGTACATGTCGCACAATTGTACGTTTTTCATCGAATTCGCTCATTTAAAAGTAGTGTGCGTTGCGTGCGTTCATTGATTACATTCTATTGCACACCAGAAACATTTAAATTTGACAAAGCGAGCAAACATAAACCACGATGTCCATGGTCGCCGCGAAGCAATTATTCCAACATTTCCTTACATATACCCTCATTATAATTATTTCCTCTTTTTTCTCTAACTAAAGCATTTGATCATAAATATCGCATGATCATTGCCATGAATACTGCAATGCTCACAACGAGCTAGTGTAGTTAAAAATGCAGTGCATCCAATGCACGTAGTTCCAGAGCGCCCCAAACCATTTGTCTAACGGAGTCCTTCGCATACGCAGTTTCATCCAGCTTGATCAGATAAGTTTTATTTGCGGCAATTGAAATTGCAATAAATCCATGGCAATGTTGCCAATTTGTTTGGCGAACCAAACACGTGCAAAGTCTGCTTATAAATGCATGCCTTTGGGCTTTTATATCATATTCGATTGGGAGGCGCCAGCGCCCCTTTCCCGCTAATCGTGCGGCTTTAGCAGCTGTCGAGTTTACATCGAAATCATCTCTCAATTTCCATTCAATCTCGGCATCTGTTTACATTTCACCATAGAGAGGTTAAAAACCAAAGTAATTAAATTTCCGTCACGATGGAGCTTTGTTCATGGGCCGATGGATTTCCACGTGCCTTATGCGGGTGGCGTGTATAGCTGTTGTTACGGGATGCTGAGATTATGGAATGATCGTTGTTATTCACACCGAGGTATTCGGTTTTTAAGTAATCCTTTGTGTTGGGGTAATTCGTGTCATATTTGGATGGTTCTGTTCAACTTTATTTTTCGGATGAACATCGTCCATTTTGCACCAAAGCCATGTTCTCCCAATAGGATCATCGCACTCATTGACTTAATTTTTTACAGGTGTAATTGACGATATTCGTCCGTTAATTGGCTACTTCGGAGTATCCCCTGCTATTTGGTGCCCTGTTCTGTCATTTAATTTTACACTCTTGGATAGCAAGCCTCTCCTTACTGCTCATAGGCTAGCAGTGATTGCTTGCGGTTAGGGCAGAGAAATGACAGTTTTATCTTAGTTAAGGTTGAGATGGCCTGGTTAAATAAGATTAAACACACAAAAATAAAAACATTATCCAGCTACATCGAAGGGATAAATAAAGAAAACCAGGACAGGTGTAAAGCATGCAAGCGTGGTTGAAATATTCATATTTTGTTCACCATAACCCAAGTATACATGGATCCTTAATAACTAGGTCCCTGTCAAGCTCCCCCTATAGTGAACGCGGTAAAAATCTATCTGAAAATGTCTTAAGATTCTCTAATTTAAATTGTTAATTATGGAATATCAAGCTATCCAAATTACGTGCGTGGACGAAGTTTATTAAATATTGGGTAAATAACTGAAAATTTATTACGGTATGTTTCTACACCACTTGAGTACATGTTTATTTTCAAGAAGATTTTTATAAACTTTCCACGTTTTCTTTGTGTTAATTTTTGTACCGAAAGTGACCAAGGATTTCTGCATAATTCATAAATTTTTTTAAATGAGCTTATAAAAAAAAAGTTTTCGGAATTCGGTTTCAAAGGTCCAGTCACGTTGAAGAAGTTCCACTTCACATTTTTTGACGAATGCACACTTACAGTGTTTTTTTCTCGATTTAGATGATTTTCATGAGAATTAGAGTTGGATGTTGTAATCTGGATGGCTGAATTAGATATTAAATGTTATTGACGTCACATTTCGAGATGTGACGTTGATGTTTTCTGATTCTGGCGTCTCTAAGCTACAGAAAAATCGAAAGGAAATTGATGCAGTAATTACTCTGTGTCAATATAATGTTGAGAATACTTCTTATTGTTAAAAATCACTGAGGTATTAAGGCCGTCTCCAATTAATCCTTGCATTGTATGGTTTGTGACGATAACCAGCCTCGAAGGCCCCAAACGTGGATTTTTTATCTTCACGAAGCCAAAACTGGTTTCTTGCATGCGACCTCATTTGCCCATGGAAGCTAATTAATTGCCCCTTTTCGACCTAATACATGCACATCTTTTACAAGCCATTTACTCCCATTTCAACCATGATGTAAGTTGCAGTGGAAGGCAAGTCAGGCGCACACATTGTGTCCCAATTTGGTCCGCAAGGGCCAATTGCCCAAATGGCGGTGCAGGAACTCCCTAATGGCTGATTTATCAATCCATTACTTCCAAGGGCCGATTTGGTAATTGGCCAAACGAGATGACATAGCTTCGCAACCCGCAATAACAACACGCCAACAATTGAATGATTTTGACACAAATCCTTTCAACAAGGATATGAAAGGAGGAATTGACAACTGCAATGATGTTGGATATGAAGTTTTTTGCTCGCCCGAAATATAAGAGATGAAATTGTGGTTTTGACCGCGAGGTAGGAAATGGGCGAAGCGTTTTTATTGTATTTTCTTTTTGAGAAGAAAGGATTACGCTAAGCCCGAAGAGCTGTTACCGCAAGGCTTTTATGGGACCCCGGTCGGACAGGGGCCTGAAAAAGCGAGAGATTTGTTGACTCGGATTTTCAGCTTACTCGGCCTGTGGCACCTTGGGTTTGCAGTAAACACTGGAAATGGGACCTGGGGCTTGGGAGGAAGGTGCGGAGGTTTGCATCTGATTTTGATGACATCGTTCTTGCAAAGTGCTTGTTTTGACAAGGTGGACTCGGCGCCTTAATCCGCACTCTGCCTGGGGCTTATGCTCTGGCCTTTTAAGTGCATGCTCGTCTCTACAATGGCCTTCGTGCCTGCCATGCTCCAGTAAGCAGGCCTGGACACCGCGGTTTTGTTCCCTGGAACGTGTCCATTGTTTTGGCTTATATCCTCTTAAGAGGCACTTAGGAGAACCTGAGCGATTACAGCGCGGCATTAACTTGAAAAAAATGCGTTAATGGAATATTTGCATCGAGGAACCAATGGACGCTGGAAATGAGCTCTGTTCTGTCCACTCTATGATTGTCCCATAGTACTTGCGTTTGTGCTTACACCTTCAACATGCACTCAGTTTCGAACAAGACTGGACGTCCTATTCCAGTATTTAAAGGAGAGTCGTAAAATTATCAGCACTTACTCATTTCTTTATTAATATGGACGAATACTTCCAATTCACCATCAACATGCACTTATTGGACTTGATTCGCATAGGTTTTGATCACTCCAATAAAATTTTACACCAGTGTTTTATCTGATCATCATCGAAGTACTTTACAGGATGTGTACGGCTCTTATACCAGAAGTAATCTCTGGGCCACTTTCAAGTATCAACTTCAAAAATTCAAAAAGTTTTATTCTCTCTCGAGTAATTAAGCTATTCGTATACTGTGTAGTTTAAAAACATCGATACTTCAACTTGCTCTCACATAATGGACGTGTTCAATCGAATATTCGTATGCTACTTATACACTGTAGATTGGACGTCATTTATGCACGAATACTTTCTTGTAAGTTTTTGGTTTTTCTAGTGCACGCTATAGCTAGCTGGCAACGATCTCATTACGAAAGAAAACTTGTAAGCTCATTTTTTGAGGTTTTCATCATAATAGTTGTGTACATAAATTCAATTGAGAAGAAATGGGGATTAGACAGGGTATACTGTAATTGTGTGCTGGCCTGTAATTGGACGTAATCACGAATTAGTAAGGAATAAATCTTCATAAATGTTCTCAGCTAAGCCCCAGCTATGAATGAAACGAAAATAACAAATTTTAGAACTATTTCTTAATTAAGTGCGCTTTAGCAAATTTTCTCAATGCAGAAGTTGCCATACACTGAGGTTTTTACTAAGCTTAAGCATTAAACAGCTCTCAAATACTACCATATTAAATGCAATGTGACGTGCACTGTTGAAAATCGATACTACTTGCATATCATAAACATGTTGGAAATGCAGCAGTAAATACTGCTTAATGGAATTAAAAAGGAATTATCCGTGAATACGTTACGCAAAACTATATAATCTGTGCGTGTGTGTTAATGTATGAAGCGAGCAGCTTATTTTTTTAGTCAGGTCTCAGACTGATAAACATCCTTCCCCATGGAATTTTAGGAAAATTTAAACGTCTCGTTATTTAAGCTATTGCCATAGAAACTGTTGTTGGTTATTATTCAAAAGAACACTTAATGTTTGTAAGGGATTTCGACGTACCTCAGGGAATTTCAATGATCAACGAGTACTACAGTATTTGCTCTTTTATAAAGTTGTAATTCTTGGAACCTTATCGGCTTACGGGCTTAAATGGGTATTTTTTTTTGCATTTTTAGCAACAAGTTTGTTATAATCGCCATCCTCCGTTTTCCACAAGTTTTTAATGATGTCTTCACGTACTGTGTGCATTTCTGCTACTGTTGAAAATGTTTTGTCTACTCAAAGTAATCTATTTGAAATTACCTGGAAGCACATTGATTTTTGCTACATTTTTTGCCTGCTTCAGTCATGTTTTATCCGAAATTTATTAGGACGATGTGTAAAAAAGATAATTAGATGGCCTTTGGGTGTTATTTCTTCGGTGAACTGTAATTAATTTCGCGTGAAAAAATGCCTGTTTACGTTTTCTGCTCTCACTAATTAAATTTAATGCCTAGGCACACTCTGGAGGCTGCGTCATGAAAGGCTTTCACATGCTGCTGGCTGTCTTTTCTACTGTCTTTATGAGAACACAGAACGCACGTAATCATCACTAAAGTAAACTTTAATTGCACGGGGTTGCAACAGTGACATGTCGTACCGGTGTACAGTGTACACGTATAAGAGAATCTTTCTTTTTGTGATTGTTGACTTTATGACTTATTTTGTTCACGAATTCTGTAATTTGTTTTGTAGTGTTCGAAAAAAATGGAATCAACTCTTTGAACATTACTATTCGAGATATTTTTTTACCATAAATTAAACAATGTAAAAACATCGCGAAATAATACAAAATATTGTATACAGGATTTAACCGTTATCGTAAGACAACAAATACATTTAAAACTGGACATTTTACAAAAAAACAAACAAAAAAAACAACTTATTTTTAGACAAATATAAGTTTCTTACTGTATAAAATAACATAAAATATATTTTGAGATCAAAGGTCGTTTATAAGTCAACTCTATTTTTTATAATGACAACCTACATTTTGCATTCAGACAAACAATATTTGCCTGATATATCTTTTGATCCGACCACTATTTTAAAGAGATGAAGCAATGATCCCATTAGCACGATGTTTAGCTAATTATCTGATAAACAGTCACTACAAATGTATGACATAGGATAAAGATTGGTTATTGTCTCAATTGTTATATCTTACACAATTTTTTTTAATGGCACTTCTGATCTATGGTGTAAGTATGAAAATCGGTCCATTCGACACTAGTACGTATTTCATGTTTGCATTGGTTTAATTGCTATAAGGACATAACTAATGTCCTTCGCGCAGTTAACTAATTTCGCATTTGGTCAATCGATATAGACACGTCTGGTTCATTAGCTTTTCGACGTAAATTAATCCGGTGGAATCCGTGGTTATACGCAGTTGTTGGCTGAAGCACGTTGTTTCCCAGAAGTCGTTATAGGTCTTTTCATTCCCCCAAGTTAATCCACCGTTTGGGTGGCGGAGTGGCTTCGAAGCCTTTGTTTACCAATAGATTACTCGGACCTGCCAATATACCGCTCGAAAAGACCCAATGTGCTCCAAATACACTGCACAAATTGTCATCCACACTGATTATATCAGTTGGGCGTTGTTGACAAGGCAACAAACGTCTTTTCAATTGATTTTCCCAATTGCCAAGGTAGTAGCTGCTCGTAATGTAGGTCTGGCTTAACAAACGTGCAACTTGCGCTGCATTCCGTTCCCAGGTGTGGTCGATACATTTCTATATTACTGAGCGTGAACTCTTGTAAATTACGTGTGTCTGTAGCAGTGCATGTACATGTATAGTTCTTTGAGCATTTTGACTGCAAAATTTACATGTTAGTGGCAAGTCTTGCCATACCTTATGCTTATGGAAACGATCATTCTATTGATGAAACGACTGGTTTGATTGCAAGTGCTGGTTGCTCAACTGATGGTAAATTGGTTACCACTAAAACCGGATGAGCGAATTTAACAATTCAGGTTGTCCTAGTCGTGATCAAAAGTGTCACAACTATTGGTCATCATTGCAATCAGTGACCAAAAGTTTTATATTCTATCAGGAAACACGAAATATTTCAGTATCGCCATTTTATTTTGATTGCCATTACAATAACACCACTCAGAATTAAATGATTATATTAGTAGTCAATTCTGCCATTTGCCAGTACAGTATTCTGCTAATGAAACAAAATAAATATATTACAAATTATATGCCCTTCCACATCCAAATGTGCACGAAGATAAATTTAAACCCTGTTTTTCATTATACATGCATAGTAGTACATGTAGATGAATGCAAATATGACGCTTGTACTGAATGTTGTAATTTTTTAATTTTATTTTTTACTGTAATTTAATTTTGCTATTTAGCTGCCAAATCGCCAGGCAGTCACTGCCAGCCTACGAGTAGTTAGGAGAAGACTATATTCTCATGGTTTCTGTGGCGGAGCTGGGCATACTTTGCAGAACAGCAGATTTAAGTTCGCTTTTTCACATGAAACTAAAATTTTTTTTTTTGCATGATGTTTTACTATGAATAGATGGCTGTTTATTAATAACTTGTTTTGAATCTGGATGCAAATCTATATAGAATCTTGCGTGTGGATTCCGCCCCAATGAATGAACTGGAAAACCTTCGAAAAGGCGAACTAAAGGCATTAGGCATAAAACGTTGCAAATTTGTCAGCTCGCAATTGCAGCATCCTTGTGGGAATTGCAATCCACGACCTGATATTAAAATAGCGCTCTCGTGGCCGTTATTCATGCGTTGCCAGGCGACTTCGTTAAAAATCTCTCCTAATGAATTCCTAATTAAAAAGGCTCGTTGGCGAAAAAGTCCACACCCGCTTAATTATTTTGCGACAATTCGGCGAAACCCGCGCCCGACAGGCTCTCGCGGGGCTGGCACTAAATTAACTTCATCATTTAGTCACAGTCGTGATCCGAGGAGCGCCGTTGCTCCAGAAGTTATAACAGTTGGATTTGTGTTGCTCTGGTTGTGACGTGACAGTCCAGCTGTTAATTCTGTTTATGTAGTGTCACATGGTGGCTGTATTTGTTTGACTGTGATGACTTCAGCCAACATGTGCACCTGACTTCAGTGACTTTCGTGATTTTATGTGAACTTGACTTCAGAAGTCGCTACTCATTGGTTTAATTCTTAATAGCTGCTGAGAACTTGGATTGTGCTATAGACATGGCAGGGTGACCACCTGGGAAATTAGAGAAAATTCAGGGAATTAAGGTCGCAGCTCTTCTACAGTAGGTTGATAAACCAATGAATGGCAGTATAGGAAAATTTTATGTAAAAGAAAGATTTTAAGGGAAATCGGGGAAAATTTGAATTTGGTGAACTTTTTCTTCCAGGAAAAGGAACTTGATAAACGAAAGTAGATTTATTAAATGTAATGTCAAGCACATTTATAATATGGTAAAAATGACTGGTAAAGTCATGTCAAAGTGATGGTCATCATGTGTGTTGGTTTCAGCACTTTTGTTCGAATGAGATAAGATCGTACTAAATTTGATTCTCCTTTAACCGTGAGTCGACGTCGATCCACTACGCTTTCATCAACGCTTTGGCAGGATTACGTTGTCTATGAGATAACCCTTTGTGCACTGATTTGCTCGGTTTCCCACAAAAGCACAATGCAATTGCGAATGCCCTTTGCTGGGCAATGACAATCAAACTTATAAATCGCATCTAGTTTCACGCTATTACGATTATTGATCTCCATTATGTGTGAACTGAAATGAAAAGTTGTCAAACACTTCATAAAAGCCACCTGACTATAAGGGGCCGTTCAGGAATTACGTTCACGGTTCGTGGAGGGGGGAATACAATAGTTCGGATGTCAGATGTTTCGTATATATGACATAATAATCAGAGCACAGTAAAATCTTTCGACAACGACCTCTTATATCGTACATGTACGACTGGCTTTTGCTAAGGACCTGCAGCTACATGTATATAGTTGCTTAACGTGTCATTATCTCACACACCACAGATTTCAGCATGAATATTGTCAGAGGATGAGGAAAATTATGCTAATCTTAATAGGATGGGAAATACAATTAACTTCCAACAACTTCAGTATAGCGAGTGCGTATGAACAGGATATGCAAAGGTGATCACTTTATGGAAGTTTTGTATTTTTTTTTATAATTCTCGAAAAACTGGAAAACTAACGGTTTAGAGATCTACAGTATACACTGAAACGAGAAACAAAAGACGAACTAACTAAAACAAATATACGCTCGTACAATCTGTCTACACTTATGTACGCTCGTATGTCTATACTATACACTATCTGTGGCTAAGATCACTTTTAAATTCTATTATACATATTCGTACAATGTACAGATGGGAAGTATTTATTTTCTTTTGATTATATCGAGAGTACTTATTCGGGTGACGTTACTAAATGTTTAATACCTGACGGGGTGACAGCTCCCTTATCACGTGATCACTATTGTCTTATGGACAGCTGACCTCATGTGGTTCTGATGGAGTAAAATACATTGTCACTGCGAAAATGCAGATAGATAACCATGTGAACTGCATCAATTATGAACATTTATGATGTGATGAGTTAGGGTGACCCTGCTCGGTCTCATTGGCGCAGTGGGCATTGGCAATATCTTCTTTGCGGCAACATTTCGATAAAAAAGGAGTTTGGATTATTTCCTCATACTTGAGCTGGGCGGCTCCATCAGCTCTAAAGTAAAGTAAATGATGTTGTTGCTTAATTGAATTGACCACTATTGTTGTTCAAAACAAATACTAATCCATTCATTGAAGGATTGATGGTGGTAAGATATGATCAAACACAGTATCGATGAAGACACGTAACAAACATTTTTCATTATTAGTCGAACTTCGGTCTTCTGTACATGTGTGCAATTGTTGCAGTGATTATGTTCATGGGCGAACTTTGCTTGCCACCTTCATCAAAATCATCATCAGTTTTTCAGTCAATTAACGTTTAACGACATCGACTGTTTCCCACATTCCAATTGAGGGAACTAATTCCGCGCTAATTGGAATTGCTCTAATTAGCGCTTGTGGCTTTGTAAAACGTAGTGCCAGTTATCAGACCTCGCTGCTTCTGCATCCTCGCCATCAACTCAATTGGATCAAATTCTTGACTGTGACCAATGCACAACACAGGCTCTGCAATGGTGGTTTTTTGAAAGAAAAAATTCCTCCATCTACACCAAACGTGCTTCACATTTTAATGGCGTTTTAGGAAACCGTAGTACAGCTCATCACCTAATCGGCGAATTGTTAAGCTGGATGAGTCCCCCCACGTGGGCCCAGGGGTGTTGTTGGCTGACTTGGCTGGCAGCAAAATCTTCCAGAAGTCCTCCAGGGGACGAGTCCCTCAGTCAGGATTCCCAGCGCTTCAATTTGCATAAAATGCAAATGTCGGCGCTCTCAGAGCCGATTCGAGGGCCTGATCAATAGGACGAAAACGAACCTCTCAGCTGTTTAAACACGGTTGAGGTGTTGCACTGCTGATTGAGTAATCCCTTGTTTGCTGCACTAATGCCTTTTGCTTGATTAAGCGGCTGCGCCAAGCCGATTGGATCAGGGCGGGTCGATAGGCCCCGAAGAATTGGAAGACAAAAGAGGGGCCCCTGCAGATGACACCCAGTTTAGCATAATTATTTGTGCTTGACATTTTGTGCTTATTAGTGTCAGCTTGCCAAGCTTTTTCACCAGCGGTTCTGGGCATGGGGTCGGGCGCCATGTTGCCTATATCGACCGCCCATGGTCTGGTTTTTCTGTCACTGCTGAAGACGCCGTTTTGCGCTTAATTGTGTTTGGATCGCTATGGTGTTTTCTTGCCAGGTTGGAGGAATGAGTACTGTTTTTGTCTTCGTATCCCCCCCCTCCTCATCCCTGGAAAATCAAGATAATTAAGTAAGTGCAGGCTTTTGCTGCGAATTGAATTGCAGGTTTCCAATTAGATTACCGGTATAGACGAATGCTGTGTGCTGTCGTCACTTTTTCCCCGAGTGACAGTCAAGTTAGGGCAAGAATCTGGCAAGCAGTTATGGAAGATACTTACTGTACAGTAGGTAAGGTATAGTTGGGGTTTAAATTTTTGGGAAAATCTACTGTATATGCTGTTGTTTAGGGTGACTACACTGGCTGGGATGACAAGGATGAGGACAGGGACGAAATAGGAACGCAATTTAAAGCTCAAGGAATTTTATAGGGTTTGCCTCCATGAAATATACGAAAGAAATTTTGTACAGCATGCCATGTACCGCCATAGACACTTTGAGGAAGTGGGCTTCTCATGACGGCTCATAGGCTGGCAGTGATTGCCTGGCAGTAGGGCAGCTAACTGTGACAGTTAGCTGTCACAATTTATCGTTTTTAGCCTTAGCCTAAACTAACTCAAAACGTAACTATGCGTTGCCAGGGTGATGATGCCGTTATCGAGTCGTTAGGAGAAGCACACTTTTTCATAGTGTCTATGGCGGAGCAGGGCATAATACACAGCCTAGCTTTCAACCATTTCTATTTCAATATTTTGTTCTCGTTTTCCTAATCTTTGTTAAAATCAACAAGTAACACGTTATTTAAATTGAGTGAGTTGAATGGTCGAGTGTTCCATGCGTTGTTTTTCGGGAAATGAAGCTATCCTCCGAGGCATAATTGAATTCGTATTCCTTCCGAATTTTCGTCCTTTTTCTTGGGAACTTGCTGAAAATCCCCATGATTTTCATCGTATCGCTTCCCACACGCCCTAAATCGTAGAAAGAAACCAAAAGTACATTATGCCAAAATGAATTTCTTTATCTGCCCTACGCTCATTCAATCTGGGACCAATGGCAGTAAGTCCCAGTTTTTTCGGAGTTTCAGGGCTGGGGCTGATATGTACCTTTTTAGTCATTTCTGTTTTTTCCCCAGTCGTTTTCACGAATCTCTGGAGGACGGGGAACACTCAGTCTGAAGGAAGTGCTCTCTCACCGTACCTGCACTAGTGTAGTGGTCTTAAGTGCATCAGCATTATTCACAAAAAGTTACCCCCCTGTAGGGAATCTGGGCTTACACTTTGGCAGCCTGTTATACCTTTACCATCCCCGTGTATTTTCATTCGATTATGGCCCTTCTTTGCCACCTTTTTCGTGCTCCCAAATTGTCGCATTATTTACTTCTCTTGCACTTTTTGGATTTTTTTATTGTCACGCTCATGCGTGTTCGCCTGTCCCAGCGACTCGTGTTTCTGGGGCCCGAGGGGAGATCCTATTGATTTTTTTGCCAATTTTATTTCATAGGCTTTTTGGGGCCGTCCATATTTGATGTCATGCAAGAAGGGGGTTGCCTCTTATAATTATGGAGTATATACGGTTTGGAACTTGGGGCATCAGAAATACTTTATTTGCTGTTGACTTTAGAGTCGAACAATTCTCGTAATTCAAATGTTTTAGTAATTCTTAACTGTCATAGTCATAATATGAAGAAACATTCGTACATGGAGCTCTCGTTTGATACGTTTAAACTAACTCTTGGCAAGACGTGTTAATTGGCTTAGCTCTATACCCTGCTCCAAATGGGCCAAAAATATGTGTTTAATCTGAAGAGCTCGTAGCGTACAAGAATAACAACTGCCCTAGCTGTCGAGATGTAGCCATTTGTTGTTTTGCTTCCTTACTTAATTTTCATCGTTTTTTTTAACATGACGTGACTAAATTTAACCTTACGTGAACTAACCGTAAAACGTAATTTTTTATATAGCTGCCCCCACTTTGGGGCAATCACTGCGAGCCTGCGATCCGTTATGGGAAAATACTGTAGCTCCCTAAAATTGTATGAATCTTTTGAGAAAACTGCACAATGGTAAATCGGACTGCATTCGACTACAATGCACGTATAAGACATACACTGTAGGTACAGAGTTCAATTGCCTCTTCTGAAAATGACATCTTAGAGCTGTTTCTCCTTCCTTGTGCATAAACGATGTATATGAGAAAGTGGAGTTTAGTGGCAGTGATTGCCTCCTGACATATTAACAGCCAAACAAATTGCATTTGAACGTTAGTTTAGGTAATTATGTTATGAATAAAATCACATAAAGCAAAAGCAAGAAAAGCTATATATATTGGCAAATCACTATAGACGTAAACTAAAAAAGAACAGTTGTAAACCCAACAATGTAATATAGATTGATTAGATAAGGTTCATGTTCACCAGCAATCCCATTTGTAGAATTAAAGAGTGAAGTTAACAAAAATTAAATTAACTTCGTTGGAACCAATATTTGTTAGCAAATCATGCAAAACCTCTCATAGTGGAAACGTTCAAAGTCGTATACCATCCAATTATTTTCTGGCAAACCACCCTATCGCATGTTCTGTCTTAATGAAATCAACATTAACCGTACATCCTTTACTCACATCCTTTGCCTTCCACTCAGTCCCATACATGTACATCAGCACTGCCACCACCATAGTTTAGTTTGGAGGTGACAGTGGTGTTGTTATCTGTAGGTCAGCTGCCATCCTTGTATATTACAGAGGCCCCCAGACCTGGAAAAGTCTGGAAATTTGGAAAGGCCTGGAAAAGTCAGGGAAATTTAACAAATCTCTTTAGTCAAGAAATTCAAGCTATCTAGCTATGGAATAGAAAAACCTAATCGAGATTTGAAGTTTTTTTTAAAGAAATGTGTGCTGTGTTGATGGTTCCTTATTGAAATCAGTGTCTGTGTTTACCTCATGTCTATAAACAATGAACAATAAATATAACATTTTATATTGGCTTGTCAACTTTTCGCATTTTTAATGGTCAGGAATTTTTTTAAAATCTTGAAAAGTCAAAGAAAAGTGAGTGAAGTTGAAAATTGAATTTCTTATGGAACCCAGTATTAGATCATTAGGGTTGTAATATAAAAAGTGCTTGCACAGCACATGATAGATACTGTAATAGACAGGAGCACCCTGTATCTGACGCTGGTTACCCATCAGCGCACATGACTGGGTGGCTGGATTTGCCCGCTGCGTAAACAGACTTTCGAAATAAACTTGGGGAATTAAATGTTAAATTTTAATATAGGCGGCGGCCGTATAATTCGCTAAAGGCGCGAAATTGCGCAATTTTCCCCTCCGAAAACAAACCGAAGATTTACGCTTTCAAAACCTCAGCTTAAAGAATTAAGCAGGAGACGCTCGCCTTGCCTGCCTTTCTGCACGATCCTCGAAAAGCAACTTTTAGCCATGAATGTAGTACTCGGGGATTAGTAAGTTAAGCCAATGAAATAGCCAGTTCCTCTCGTCTACTGTCATTTGAATGCCGAATTTACTGCCGGGCTCCTCCAACTGCGCACGGAGAGAAGCCATTTATATCTAATAAATATATTAGGAGGCAAATACGTGAATTACATTTTCAAAAGAAACATTTATCAAACTCGCCATAACAGAGTGGTGAGCGCGCCTCCGCAGACGTGTAATGATGAAATCCAAAGGAGAATATGAAATGTGTGGAAAAGGAACACAAAAACACGGCCTGGCGTAGACGCTGGGGTCTTTGTGCTGCAGAGTCCCTTAGGAAGACGCCTTTATTGCCTTTTAAGAAGCAAATAAATGAAGGAGAAGCTTAAATATTCAGAAAGGAGAGTTGAACGAAGTTAGGGGCTGACTGAGAAACTCCATAAAAGGGGACTACGGAGGATAAGCAGCGCGCCGTATGAATAATATTTAACAGCAAAACATCGCCACGCAGAAACGTATACGTTTTTGCAGTTTTGCACTGTGTCGTTAATAATTCGCCGTTATTCTGCAGGGCTGCTCTGACATGTTTACTGCGGATATTAAACGCGGTGATGCTGGCTGGAAATGGGGCTTTCGACTAGTTTTTGGTTCGGTTAATAACCATCTGCTATGTCTTCTTGAGTGAGCTTTACTCCACTACCAGAACAAACATTGTTTTACTGGACTTCATAGTTTTGGGCTCAGTAGGGAAGATTGGCCATGCATTTGAAATCTTTTCTAAGAGCTGGTAACCCAGCGTATAAAATACCACTAAACACACAAGAAAATTTGATTCAAATGAATGGAGAGTACTATCAGTAACCATGATCAAGTCTTACGCAATTATTTATTCATCATCGAATCATTCGAGGTTATTGTCACAATAAGCGTATGTACACGTGATATGTCAATAATACCTGTAGGTTCAGTGGACACAGAGGAACCTTTTACCTTGAAATACTTACACCACATGCGTTGGCTAATAGTCAATGGTAATTAGCCTCTTATTCAAATCAAAAGTTCATTTGGAATCAACCATGTCCCTAAAATATGCATGTCCATGTAGGAACAGAAACGACACGTTTCCGAGACACAGTGCATTGTACTGTATATAAACACGTGCTTGGCTTTATCCTAGTCAAAAGGGTGGTACTAAGTCATCATGGAAGCAAATAGAAATGTCCATGGTAACTTCATCTCCAGAAAGGATGAGTGTCTGAGATACAGGGTTTCTCATCTGCTCATGCATATGTGTTCCTGTGGTTCAGGTCCCTGTCTATCAGAAACTAGGCTTTTCTGAACCTATGTCAATCTGGACATCTTCGATTTCACTTGTGGCCATGCATAGGATTACACCATGTTTATACTGTATTTGAACTACTCGTCGAGTTGAATAACACCTATCTTATTTGATGGACTTTATTCTTGTATGGCTGTAATGTAATAGCAGTTCGCTTTAATATAGTCATTGCTGCAAATGTTAAAAAAGGAAAGTCTCTTCTCTTCTTCAAGAATTTAGTTACACAATTCGTCGTTTAATGAACTGCACACACCTCTGTTTTGGCGTAGATATTTGTTGCCATGACTCGACTGCGTAGAAATGATTTTGATGACTCAATTAAAACATGTAGATATTTTTTTACATTTATCGTATCAGAAAATAATTGTTTATTTAATAGCGATGATCTAAGGTGTTTTATCAGGGCAGTGAGTCAGTCGTGCAATATGCAGCAGTTGACACACATTCCTGCGCTGGAATTTTGCTCGCATTATACAGTACATTGCATGTTTTACACTGCATGCACATTTCTGCAAAGTAACTCGTTAGACCCAATCAAACTAGTTTCAATATTTGCATTAAACGACGTTAACTGCATTTAATTTGGTTTGGATGGGACAATTTCCTGGAGCTTAATCGACTTTGATCGCCTGACTTAATTTCTGTTTTCTTTGCCCATATTTGTTGTCGATAATGAGCATGCTCAGTTAATCATTTGCATAATTGCACCTCCAAGATCCGCAAAATTTTCGTTTGGGGGGTTACAGTCGTAAATCAACTTTATCGATTGCCAATAATCGATATGGATGCAAGCATCGTAAGCTGATTATGCGCAAGTGTCAGGAAAAGTTCTGGCATTTAATTGTGGGACAATTTTCATACCTGTTGACATTCTTTCTGTGTTGTGAAAATGCTAACACGATTCACGACGTCTTTATATGTAAATTGATCAACTTATATTTGGTAAAAATGAAAACATTCCTAACGCATGATAGGGCAAAATTAACTGAAATTTTTTTGTTTCCTTCTTCTACTAAAAGTTGAATCAAAGGGGTGAAAAATCCAACATATCCATACTGTTCTGTTTATCCTTTCCCTCTTATGAAATTTTTGATTTCAATTTCACGGTTTTTGATTAACTGTAATTTTTAAAATATTGAAAAGTACAAATATTACCCTTTGCATTTTTGTTTAAGAAACAAATACCTTATAACCGGTTGTACATGTATACAGTTATGTGTTCAGTGGTATAGTTGGAATTATTGGATATTCGGTGCAACTGAGATTGTTGTTATTGAAGATATTATTGTGATTAGCTGACAACCTACGCTCGTACCAACTATACTATATACATGTATATGCGATAATGCTCCTCGAATACCAGTCCATTAGTGTTGCTGAACTATTCGATAAAACAAGAAAGACTTAGTTATGTTGGCACAAACATCGAAGCCTGGAAATTGTTGCCAATTAGTCTAGCAAAATTGACATCTGTCAATGAAGATCTTGAAAGGCTTTCAGTAACAAGCCCTGTTTTCGCAATCGGAATGAAAGGTGACAAAGGTTACGCCACAAGACAGCAACGGGGGTGAGAAGCTTTCAGTTTCTGCAAATCCGATTTCTTGAACTGTCAGCTGATTACTGAAATTAGTTGTCTAGAAAACGACGTGTACCAATTACACCCATTTTCCAAGTTTTGCCATGAGGAAGATGCAACTGTGCCCTTTTGCATGGTAATTACAGGATTAGAACAAAGGTGAAATGCAATGTACTGTAAATGTAGCTTCTGCCTACATGTATGTGGGAGGTCGAGTACCACATTGGAGACAGGGTTACGAAGTATCAAGGGAAATCTCTGCTGTATTTCAACCCTATTTGTCTAGTATGCAAGAATGACACCTGTCCTACATGTAGCTCCAAGCAGCGTACGACTTGGCCGACTTTTCGTCGCTACTACAGTGCCTTAGTTTACAGTCGCATGCGGATATGACGTCAAACCATAGTGGAATGCACATGGCAACCTGGTGGCATCGCTTATGATCTCTCGCGTGCCATGTGGTCGGCTGTAATTCGATTCTGCCTGCTGTGAGATCCTCTAATCCTCCTTCCAGAAGTTGGAGTTGCGTGCGGCTGTTGGTAGCTTCTGCTGCCCTCCATCGCAGTTTCCCCTTTTTAACATATGCCCCCACGTGATGTCGTCAAATATGAATAGATGAGATTTTTTATTCCAAACGTGGGAGATCATCGCACGGTTGCATGTTAGCTAACTCGGTCACGCAGTGGATGGGGCACTTTAGTTTCCGTGCACGGTTCTGCTATTATGAGGACGCGTTTGATGCGTGCATATGCACATCCAGACCAAATTGTAGTGAATAGACATGTCTCATTTACATATACCGGTATGTTTCTGCACAACGACGGCCGTTTTCCTTGCAGGATTTGGACTAGGATTCGCACTCCTCATTTTCGGTTGTCCTCAGAGCTGGTCATTTTAGTCTCCAGTTCAATGTCAATTTGGGTGGAGTGTCCATCTTAGTTTTTATTTCTCGCAAACAATGGCCTGAATTCAATACCAAGTGTTGAATTTTTGATTGTTGCAATGATTATTTAGACAAATTCGTGCTCGCAATTGTAATGGCACATGGGTTACTTCATTCATGGAAACTATAAATGAAAAGCATCCACCATACGGTACTGTTAATCATGAATGTGTAAAACCTATTTTTAAGAGCTATTGTACATTAAGTGTCATTCTCTGAGTGCCTAGACATTAACGTGACGTTGTACTAAAACATTACCTTACTTGACACACCCCTGGATATTTGTAGGAAAATCGAGGGGAAATAGAGATTAAGTAAATAACGGAAGTATTGATATACTTTGGAATGCAAGTTGTTGGTGTTGGTTCGTTTAAAGGACGATTTCAGCAACCTCTAAATATGAACAGCTTATAGCATTTGATCGAGGTGTAGGTAAACTGATTTCATACACTCAACATCTCTGAAGCAACTCACAGACCTTACAAATTAATGTGCGAAAATTCCTTTTGAGTATTAATAAAACATAGATAGTTAACTCCAAGAAGGATTGAGCGTTAAACATATAAAAGTAATGAAAAGATGCAACAGGTGCTTCTATTATTTCGTTCAACTCTTGTATACATGACCATGATGGACATCCAACATGGACGTCCCAGAGGAAGGGCAAGAGGAATCTCCTTAGGTAGCTGAGTGGACTAGAGGTCCATGTTTTCATAGATATCGTGGATGCTCAGCCCCTTGCGTGCTTGCTTGCATGCCTGCACTGACATGGGTACTGATGGATATCCTCCGTTTACTGTTCCACCCCCATAGGGCAGGCCGACTGATTTAGCGCTGATGATACTGCAATTACGGCTCGCTTACCCAAAAAGGAAATGCCGTGCCAGGCTCGCTCTCGCCAATTCGCCACAAATTAATTAACTGCGTATTCCGCTCACTAATCCCTGTCAAAGTGAATGGATTACTGGGATGTCTCCCCGGGAAATTGGATTTTCCCACGCGCCGAATTAAGGCGAGCTGGTTGACGGTCAAGCCGGTGAACGTACAGGAGCGAAATTCCCCTGGAATTGACTATGACCTTCATATCCATATCTGCCATTCCCTAATCGCTGCATAGCCTTTTCCAGAATTGGACGATGCACGTCCGATGGAGCGCATGGATGGGCCCCGATGGAGTTTAATAAACATGCGAATTATACCAACTTTGGCCCATCCATCATTTCGCGGGCACCGTTTTGGGCATATGCAGATAATTAATTTTGGATGGGCCTCGCTCGATCTGCGTGGCCTTCTAAGCCCTTTCTTGGTCAGTTTTGAATAAATTAATGGACTGCGAGCTGGGTGATAAGTCATTGGAAGTTCTATCTCCGGCTCTGCCGAGTGAACCCATTAGTCACCCCTTGGCTGCTGCTGGAGGTTATCTTTCGGTGCTGACCTTATCTAAAGCTGAGGATTAGATCACTCGGTATTTCCAGATTCCATGTTACGCTTTACTGTACGCGCCGTCGAACCTGGAAACTTGACTGGTCGTTCAGCTGCGCCATCTATGCTGAGTTGCCGACAACTGGTCTCAGAGATGTTGGGCGTACATGTAACTTGCACATAAAGCATTTGTTATAATAATCCATGTTATATAACTTGAAACAAACTGTTTTATTCTTCAATCTCAGGAGCTCACATAAAATGC